>LAPY01003996.1:36718-49129 GCA_000970635.1 Eragrostis tef
CATGGCAGACGCCATCGGCCCCGACGCCGAGATCGGCGTCGCGTTTAGCGGCCGGATCAGGCTCCCGTCCGGCCCGTACTTCCTCGGCCTCCCCCGCTTCTTCGCCACCTTCATCACCACCGGCGCCACCGCGCCCCCTACCGCCGGCCCCACCGTCGCCGTCCCCGTAGGCGGAGACACCAACACACCGCTCGAGCTACCTTTCTCCGCCGCAGCAGCTACCGCCGCCGGGGCCGGAGCCGGCGACTGGAAACTCATCGTCACTTCCGTCGGCGCCGTAGTTGCTGCTGGCGCCGCCGCTGCCTCTGCCGTCGCATCCATAGGCGCCGCGGGTGCAGCACTCGCGTCCCCGGGCTTGGCCTCCATGCACGCAACCCCCCGCACTCGTCCGCTCCCTCACAGTCCTAGAGTTCCCGCCACGAGCTCTCGCCATTGGAGCGCGCGCACACTATCTCCATCTCCACCACCACCACCTTAAGCCCACTCTCAAAAAAAACAAAAAAATTACACCAAAAATCCCTCAAAAAATAAAGCCAAAACACGCAAAAATCAACAAATATTCCTCCGAAAATTCCCCAAGCGAAAGAAAATTCCAAACACGCAGCTCGGCGACGCGAGGAAGGCGGAGCAGCGGGAGCTGAGGGCTGAGGCGAGGCAGCGAAAGGGTGGAACGGAAATGGGGGCGAAATAAAAAGCCAAAACTAAAAGCAAAAAAGGAGGGGGGCGATGCAAATTACCCAATTAAAAAACGAAATAAATAAGGTTATCGAGGATATTAAATTAATGCCAGCGCCCGTAAAGAAATGGGGGCGAAATTGTCGCGGTTTAAGCGGGGGCCACGCGTTTTTAATGCGCAAATCGAAAAATGCCCGCTGCTTCGCGCCGTGAATGAGGGGCAAAACCGGAAGACGGGAAAACCTTTGGCTTAATTAAGGGTTGTTTAAGAGGGTTGGGGACCGTTATTTAGGCATAGTTGTAGCGTTAATTTACTTGTCTGCCACTGAAGTGTATGACTAGTCGTCGTCTTCTTGCTTGTCGCATACGAGAGCTGCTCGCTGTGGAGTCAAAGCAAACAGTGACACACACAGGACAGAGGGTATGGTCCGTGTGGAAACAGCTCAAATCCATTTCTTTTCGACGAGTACTCCCTCCGTCCCAAAATAGTTGTCACTAGACATTATGTTTGACTCTTCGTCTTATTCAAAAAAATTATTTAAATATAAAAACAAATATGTTATGATGAAAATATATTCGATGATAAAACAAATTGTAAAAAAATAAATAAAATTTGCGCAAAAAATTTGAATAAGACGAGCGGTCAAAAAAGTCAACAGCGACAACTATTTTGAGACAGAGGGAGTAGTCTTTTGTGTGAAATGAATCTTTAGACTCATTTACACGGCAAAGCAAAAATGGTTTGGCCAACCAAGTCCCATTTTTCCAATTGACCAATTTGTTTAATGGGAATCAATAAATATTGCTCCCTCAAGATTTTTACATACATGTGTGTTTACCTAGATGTGCAAAACCATATGGCGGCTCACTAGCTCAGCATATGAAAATAGTTTCCTATTTTGAGTTGAAGTAAAGAACGCCACCACTTGATGTATACAACAGAGAGATTGCTGAAATGAAATAAATAATATCTGTGCAATTGACGTATTTGGGGCAGATTCAATATGAACGGAATATCTAATGGTAGCTGGAACCACCGCACGCCTTTTATTCTTTCCTCCAAATTAGAAACCAAAGCATATCCTTTCATACTTTTGTCCAAGCTACAAACATGTACAAGACAAAACCCCTTGGAAAATATAAAAATCAAATGCCATGCTCCTGCCAAACTCTCCACTTTGCATATAAAGAAGAGGTAAAAAGTTGTCCAGCTCTCAAACAAAGCTACTCCTAGCTGCATACTAAATTACATGCCGTCCTTATCTCAATCACCAAAGAGGCACGCATAATAAACAAGTGATATACGCAAAACCTTCTCCCCCAAAACAATGCTCAAGACCATGCTTGCTCGCTAGACTCTAGTTTAGATATATGCATAGTGTTTTGCGAAAGAGGTAAAACTTAAGTTTTGTTTTATTTGAATTTGTTCAGCTTAGCTGAAGTAACTTAAGTTTGATCAATCTTATAGAAAAACAGACCGATGTTTATGGTGTCAATTTGTATCATAAAATTCCACATGAAATATATTTTGATGGTATATTTCTTTGGAGCCATAGATATCAGTATGAATTTGATCAATCTTAACACAGTTTTACTTCAAACCAAATTGAAAAATCAACTTATCTTAGACATGGGGAGCACACTGGAGGAACCGAGGAAACCAGCAACAAGAAGAGATGCATTTTTTCTGTTCTGCTGAGTACTCTGGAGGAAGCCAGCACAGTGGAGTAGTATTAGCTGGAGTCCTGGAGGCATGTAGCCATCTTTTCCTTTTGTTATGCGTTAGTGGAACGTGTCGATGTAAGGCCAGACAGTGGCGCGCGGCACATGCGCTTGGTTTGTGCATGCATGGCTTGGGTTGGGT
Source organism: Eragrostis tef (assembly GCA_000970635.1). Classification (NCBI taxonomy): domain Eukaryota; kingdom Viridiplantae; phylum Streptophyta; class Magnoliopsida; order Poales; family Poaceae; genus Eragrostis; species Eragrostis tef. The sequence goes on from LAPY01003996.1 coordinate 39,258, forward strand.
TTGACATGAGGTACGGCGCCAAGCTGGCTTCATGCATGCGTACGGAGGCCAGTGGGAGGCGTATCTTTTACGTACGCTTTCCTGTAGAGTCGGGGGTCAAAGGAATCAGACGGCCTACAGCTTCCATGATTGATCACACATACCATGAGAGAGAGAGAGAGAGAGAGAGTAGTCAACTGTGTTGTGTTGGGTTAGGTGGGCTTGTTCACAACGGAGCCCTGTTCGGCAGTCAACATTCAACAACTGATCTTGTCCTGATGCAGCTGCATGCTGATCTCAATTGAGAACTTGGCTCGGCTGACAGGTGGGTCCTCTCTGGAAGCACCTGGTCTCTGCTGGGGTATAGCTTGCAAGTCTAATGGTCTGGTCTGAGAGGATGACGAGTCAGGAACTCTTTAGTGCTCTGCTCGAGATAACGGCATGTACTTTCTACAACGCACGTACGGCTTACTCCTGCATGCAAGGATACGTACGATGTCTCAAACATCATCTGCTTGGCCTGCAGATCAGGCAACGACGCCGACCGACTGGTGAAGAGCCGAAACACTATTTCTTCTTCTTCTAACGAAGCACCAAATTTTTTAAATGAAACACGATTTTTTCTTATTGAAGCACAAATTAGAGAGTTCCTCTTTCTTTTGATGACCTGCTATTGATCAGTTGGTGGGAACTGTGCTTATCCAAAGCCAAAAGGGTCCAAAAAGGCATTCGATAAGACGACCTGGATCATGGCCGTCTTTTTCTTCTTCAGTTTAGGTATTGTCACAAGTTAGTAGTAGGTTAGCTAACAATTATTTTCCCTTGGAGGAGCTGCCTAGCCAGTAGCCAGAAAATCGGTTATGAATTATCGTCATCTTTTGGATTCGGTCAGGATGGTTCTAGATTATATTCGTGTTGAAATTTGAGTGCAATCCAAGGGATCCACGCTAATGGCCGGAAGTTGGGCGCAGTAGTTGAGAGAAAACTAAATTTAAAAAAACAATTGCAAATTACTACACTGCTTTCGTATTTTAAACTCAAAAGCCACACTAATTACACACACTCACGTATGCAAACATTCAAAAAAGGTCGGGCGTCGTGGACAGCTCATCACAACCTTCAATTCACTAATAATTTTTTGGATTCTTTAGAATTTGCTCATTATAGTCTATGAAGCCTTTCATTTTCTTCAGCGACAAGCATGTGAAAGATATTGTTTTGGAAAACCTAAACAAACAAAAAGATTTCGTATGATGGATTAGGATGGAAGCATTTATAATGAATGATGGCAATTTGCGTGGGAAAAAAAGGGAATGGTGGCAATCACGCAACACTGTGGGGAGTCAATCCCCAACATCCTCGAAAGCAGAACAAGGCAAAGAATAATCGGATTAGTTGATTAAGACAGACCTAATGGCAAGCTTTACTCCAACCTAAGTTCAATTCAACCTAAGCTCCCTCTCTAATCTCTATCTACCACCTATGTATCCATCTGATTTATGTACAATTAAATAATTAGCAGAGATGAGGCCGGGATCATGGGCACTCCACCACCTGTCCTGATGCAGCTGCATGCTGATCTCAATTGAGAACTTGGCTCGGCTGACAGGTGGGTCCTCTCTGGAAGCACCTGGTCTCTGCTGGGGTATAGCTTGCAAGTCTAATGGTCTGGTCTGAGAGGATGACGAGTCAGGAACTCTTTAGTGCTCTGCTCGAGATAACGGCATGTACTTTCTACAACGCACGTACGGCTTACTCCTGCATGCAAGGATACGTACGATGTCTCAAACATCATCTGCTTGGCCTGCAGATCAGGCAACGACGCCGACCGACTGGTGAAGAGCCGAAACACTATTTCTTCTTCTTCTAACGAAGCACCAAATTTTTTAAATGAAACACGATTTTTTCTTATTGAAGCACAAATTAGAGAGTTCCTCTTTCTTTTGATGACCTGCTATTGATCAGTTGGTGGGAACTGTGCTTATCCAAAGCCAAAAGGGTCCAAAAAGGCATTCGATAAGACGACCTGGATCATGGCCGTCTTTTTCTTCTTCAGTTTAGGTATTGTCACAAGTTAGTAGTAGGTTAGCTAACAATTATTTTCCCTTGGAGGAGCTGCCTAGCCAGTAGCCAGAAAATCGGTTATGAATTATCGTCATCTTTTGGATTCGGTCAGGATGGTTCTAGATTATATTCGTGTTGAAATTTGAGTGCAATCCAAGGGATCCACGCTAATGGCCGGAAGTTGGGCGCAGTAGTTGAGAGAAAACTAAATTTAAAAAAACAATTGCAAATTACTACACTGCTTTCGTATTTTAAACTCAAAAGCCACACTAATTACACACACTCACGTATGCAAACATTCAAAAAAGGTCGGGCGTCGTGGACAGCTCATCACAACCTTCAATTCACTAATAATTTTTTGGATTCTTTAGAATTTGCTCATTATAGTCTATGAAGCCTTTCATTTTCTTCAGCGACAAGCATGTGAAAGATATTGTTTTGGAAAACCTAAACAAACAAAAAGATTTCGTATGATGGATTAGGATGGAAGCATTTATAATGAATGATGGCAATTTGCGTGGGAAAAAAAGGGAATGGTGGCAATCACGCAACACTGTGGGGAGTCAATCCCCAACATCCTCGAAAGCAGAACAAGGCAAAGAATAATCGGATTAGTTGATTAAGACAGACCTAATGGCAAGCTTTACTCCAACCTAAGTTCAATTCAACCTAAGCTCCCTCTCTAATCTCTATCTACCACCTATGTATCCATCTGATTTATGTACAATTAAATAATTAGCAGAGATGAGGCCGGGATCATGGGCACTCCACCACCTGTTTACTTGTAGGAGGACAAGCAAGCAACCAAAAAGCAGGGCATGTTGTACTTAAAGGATGTGATGGGCATGCAAGTGGATCTCTTAAGCTTACTTTCGGGATTAGAAAAAACGGAAAGTGCCAATTAAGGGCCACTTAGTCATCACAAGCTTACATAGAAACCGTGATAGGTTTAGTGCTTCCTAGCTAATAGAGGGGCCAACATCAGGAAACAAGTGGCGAAAGCACAAACAGCCCAACAAGCAAGTCAATCAGCTATTTTGTCTCTTCGAGTTTGAAGCAATCTAATTATTGTCCACAGCACTGATCGATCTAGTCCTAAATTCAGTGTATCAACTGAAGCCTTCAAAAGGATCCTACCAATATTCCAGTCCCATAAACACGTCTTGGCCAGTAAAATAAGAGAACACACTCATGAAACTTGGAACTCGTCACTGTAGCGCACTAGGCAAGCTGAACTGAAGTGACCGACGCATCGCCGCTGCATTTGCTGGGTAAGATTCCCGCAGTTGAACCGTACCGGCAAGACAACTAGATAGGGTTCCTTTGCATATTTCTTTCTCTTTGCAGAAATATTAGTGGAGTATCACGCATGCACATGCTCATCACGGCAGGTGACTGAAAGGTTAAAACGAAATGGATATATGCTTCAGCGATAAGAAGAGATGCAGGAGTGCAGCAGAGCGCACGCTTCCACCCGCACTAGCAGCAAGCTTCCACATGTGGTGTGGTCCAAACTCGTAAAGCCATCAGCAGTGCTAATTAAGCACCTAACCACTAGTAAGCGTGATAATTAAACTCACCAAAAAGATTATCCACGCCGCTCGCTTTCTGCGAGCTAATTATACAATTGCTTGGGCTCTCGCATGGGCATATTCCACAAACTTTCCGATGGGCACCAAAAGGCAAACTCCTATCTGCTCCATCCTGAGATGGAAAATAATATGAGATAGATCATAGATTAGTGGCCTGCAAATCGGGTTCCAGCACGCAGGCACGCTGATGCTGCATCTGCAGTTCAGTTCAAACTGCACGAAGCTGCAGGTGCTTGACACATGGCAACAGAGCTCCATGACAAGAGGCCACCGCATGTGACACATGGCCAGGAACCAGCTGCTAGCTGTGCAACTAGAAATTTGTTTATTTGAAGTGATTCCCATAAACAAGTTCTGGTCAGTCCAAGCTGCATGCTCTCCCCCACTAATCTTTGAGCGAATGGTTTCTACCCTTTTTCTGGTTTGCTGCCTACCAATGGTTTATCATATATACACAGGATTGAGAGGGATGCAGATAGATGTGATGCATGTGCTGCTAGAGCTAAAGCTGATCAATCTCTTTTCTTCCTCCTTTGGACTGCCAGAACAGCAGCATTGACTGTAAATATCGCTCAAAGGAGCCCTATGAAGAAGCCATCGTTTCGGCTTTACGTAGGTCGGCATAATTGCAACCATGAGCTCTCTCCAGATGCCAAAAGGCAGAGACGACGATCCTGCAGCTCCTGTTGCACGAGGCCAGCTTGCTGGGACGCAGTAGCTGCTGCGAGACTCGCCGGCAGATCGATCCGGTGTCCGGAGTTGCCGGCAAGTAAGCAAAAGCAGCAAGTCTCAAAGCTTTTGGTACAGTAGCTGGACAAGGAAGCTGCACGGCAGTGTCGTTAGATACCATGCACAACTTTCTTTTTGTTAGATAAAGAGCCATGCACTACTGCAGCAAGCCAGCAACAATGCGTTGTATTTTGTTTTGTCCTCCAGTGACACGGTAGATAACTTCTCGAGGTAGGTTGCGCGTATCTGTATAGCATTTGGCAGCTTACTTTGCTACCAAAAACGAACAGACAACTGAGTCAAAGATTATTGTTTTCCTCCATCGTAAAAAAAAAGATTATTGTTTTCCCATTGGGAAGAGCAAGCATAACTTCCTCGTTCAAGGCTTTGATATTCTTGTGCACTGTGTATGTTCACGTGGTTGAGTTTTCCATTTTATTTTAAGGTCGTTGCGAGAAGAGTTTATCCAGATTATTTTTATTTTTTTTGGATTTTCATGTCATCTTGTTGACGAGAGGAAGAACAAGAAAGTGTGGTGGCACACGGAAACAAATAAACGGGCCGCTTGTTTTTTTTTTGAGAAGTAGAAACGGGCCGCTTGTTGGGTCTATTTTCGTTTTGCCATCTTCAGATGTCTAATGGGCAGAAAAAATGGGCCAAGAAGGCCGCCACTCATAGACACCGTACACATTCTAGAACTCTTGCGCGGCCCTTCTCTCTTTTCCTGTTTCCGTTTCCACCCGTCCTTGCTCGACACGCGCATAGAGCACGCGGCGGAAGAGCAGGGCAGGGAGAGCAGGGAAGGGGAAATCGCCGCGTCCGCCATTCCCAGAGCTCGAGAGCTAGTTCCCGATCCTATCCCTTCGACGTCCGCGCCTAAATCCCTCGCGGGGTTTCCAGGTCTGCTGTTTTTCCCAACCGGCCGACGCGATCCGCGCGCCCTTGATTCTGTCTACTGCTTTTCCCCATTTCGGTTACTAAGTTCGTGCAGTTTCTAGTTACAAATTCTTTAGTATCGCTAGAATTGTTTTGCCACAATTTGTGTCGAGCTTGGGGTCTGTCTTGGCGGGAAGCAACGGCCCCTTCCCCCCGCAATTTTAGAAACACTTTGCGGTTACTTTTTTTCCTGAGAAAAAAAATAATTATGTACGGTTTGCGAGCTCCTGCGGGGTGAGGTGGTTCACCAAGGTGTTTGCTAGTTTTCTGGTGCTTAGGGATGGTGTATGGTGGTAGCATGATAGTATATGAAATTTCAAAAAATAGGGCACCATGGCACTACCGTCACAGGTGTTAGTGAGAATCAAAGCTTTTGAATGCGCAGTGAAATGTGTGTAAGTTTTGCCTAACTAACGCTGGATTGGGCAGAAGAGTTTACTGCCGATTTGATTGATATATTTGGTGGAGCATATGATTTGGTTGTGACTGTGAAACCTGTAAAATTGCCAGAATTAAAAATGGAAACTATGCCGCTTATTCCTTGTTAGGTACTTCTGGTGTGATGCTGTGGAGAAAATGTAGTTTTTGTAATCGTTGTCTGGACTCCATGCCTGATCCTGTAATTGATTACTTGATATTATTGTTGAAAAGTAGGGCATCATGTTAGTGGAGATTAAATGTTTATATTTAAGTGTTCGTTATGGAAATTCAGAGCAGAATTGTATGACTCCAATATGTTTATGGCGACCAGTCATTCACATTATGTCTGTCTTTTAACCTGGTCAGGACTGGAACACACGATGCAAGGAGGACGAGGTCGGAGGCATGGTTTATTTGGTTTTGGAGATCTGTTTGCTGGTTTTGGAGGCTTTGGACGTCCTGGGAGCCTGATGCCAAGTTTCTTTGGTGGGCCAAACCCCTTTGATGATCCTTTCTTCACAAATCCCTTTGGTACCATGATGCAACCTAGCTTGTTTGGACCCAGTATGTTTGGCCCCCAGGGATGGTTCAGTGGAGGCATGAACAATGCAGGCATGTTTGGATCAACCATGTTTGGGCCCCAGGCAGATCTCAATGGAGGCATGACCAACAGCAGTGGTTTCATTCAGCAAGCTCCAGAGCCAAGCAGGCCTAAAGGTCCAATAATCAAGGAGCTGTCTTCAGATGATGAAGATGATGCAAGTGGTGACAAAGAAGATGGCAAGAACGAAGGTAACTTGAGGAAGCATCCAAGGACAAGCAAAGAGCCATATGTGGAGGATCCAGATGATGAAGCTGAAGGTCAGTATACTTTAAGCTTCCAGTAGTAGCCTTGATGTGTCTGTATGAACTTGCAAGTGGTGGCAAAGAAGAGGACAAGAACGAAGGTAACTTGAGGAAGCATCCAAGGACAAGCAAAGGGCCATATGTGGAGGATCCAGATGATGAAGCTGAAGGTCAGTATACTTTAAGCTTCCAGTAGTATTCTTGATGTATCTTTATGAGCTTGTTACTGATCATGTTTTTCTTAAGGAATCATTTCTAAGCAAACAATTTGAGCTGGAACCTTTTTACCACTTGTTGTCCTTTTCACCCAGGGACTGAAATAACTAGCCAACTTCTTCATTTATCAGAAACTTTTGATATCTCACCTGGGTGATGCTTAGCAGCCTACACAGTTGATGCTATTCATAATTTTTGAGCAATGGTTAACGTTAGACTCTGATTCTCTTTTGTTTACCAAAGAATTGTTTAGAATAGTTTTTATTGTATGTCATAATGAATCGAGATTTGCTGACGAGTGGAGGGTACTAATGTATAGTTCATTACCAGATAATAAAAGATCCAAGCATGGGCATATTGGGAGGGAGTTCCGCAGAGCCAGCACCTCACATCCACAGCCTCAGACATTTATGTTTCAGAGCTCGACTGTTACATATGGTGGTCCAAATGGAGCCTGTTATACAGCTTCGACGACTAGGAGAACTGGTGGAGATGGAGTATGTGTATCTTTACGGCTTTGTTTTCTTCATTGCTGTATCTGGTGGAGATGGCGTATGTGTATCTTTAGGACTTTGTTTTCTTCATCGCTGTATTTGTAGGGTTCAAACTTACATTGGTACTTGTTTTTAATGTGCTAGATCACATTGGAAGAACACAAGGAGGCTGACACAACTTCTGGTAAAGCTACTCATCAGATTTCTCGTGGCATTGGCAATAAGGTGCTTGCCGTTCCTGACACAACTCCTCTCTATCCATTCCAATCACAAAGATGGTAATATTGAAGTATATCCCATTCTATTGCTGCAGGGTCACTCATTAACAAGGAAACTGAATTCTGATGGACATGTTAACACAATGCAAACTTTACACAACTTGAATGAAGGTTATTATTTTTTTTATTGCTAGGTCCTAACTATTTGCAGTCAAGCTGATTTTAATGGCATTTCTCTTCCTGTTAGATGAGCTTGCTGGGTTTGAGGGGGCATGGCAAAGAAATACCGGGGGAAACTTTCCTGGCTGGGATCCAAGAATTAATATGCTTGGCAGCGGTACAGCTCCCTCTCGAATTAATATGCTTGGCAGCGGTACAGCTCCCTCTCCCCTCTATCTTTCTCTTGTTCATGCACACGCACATGAGCGGCACACGTATGCATGCGTGATATGTAGCGGTCACTTTATGGAGGGAAAAAAACAACGATATGATCATGATATCAAGGCGTTTGAACACTAAACCACATTCTTTGTAATGTTGGGGGTATTTGAGTCGAAATGCTTGGAAATGCCAGTACTGATGCTACCATTCTAGGAAAGGGTGATTAGCGACATGTATGCAAAAAATTCTGCTGTAGCTCAAATATCTGATGTCTTGATTATATAATTCTAAACATAAAGCTTAAAAAGTTTTAAGCATGACCTTGGAGACTGGACCCCAGACAATTAGCATTGGATATGTGCTGAAGTTTCACTCCAACTCACAGAGTTTTCCTCCCCCCACCCCCAGGCTAGAGGCATCTCAAAGCGTAAATCAGTAGAGTGTTGCAACAATTCACCAGAACCTTGAATAGATTGACGAGCAAATACCCTGAGCCTGAAGCAGCAGCAGAAAAGCTGAAGGATTATTAGTTGTGACACTTTCTTGTCCCTGTTGATATCTTTATATGTTGATCTTGGATGAAACTGATATGGAGTCACATTATGAATGAATTGATCTTTGCTGCTCACTTTGATGTATTTATCTGATTTAAGCTTGATATGTAAAGAGTTCTGAAATCTTGTTGCAAATATTGCAGGAAGTGCTCGCCGTGATATCAGGGATGCGAATCCAATGTCTGCACTTCCGGCACCTGATCAGTCCCGTGGCTCCAATTCTTTAAGGAATCCTCGGAATGGTTCGTCCAAGGGTCGGTCACGCCGCGCATAAGTTCATATGGAGTAGGCGCAGTCTCAATGTCCTAATGGGGAAAAATGTTGTTAGCCCAACCGTCCATATGCTGTAGCCCAAGTTCCTTCTGAAGACTTCTCTTGAAAGGGTCCTATGGACGGGACTTTCTCATTTCTTCACTGCAGCTCACTTATCGCAGTGTTTGCTCACTGTAATCGAGAAATCTTGAATCTAACAACTTGCTGAGATACAAAATCTACGGATCCTTTATTGCAATGGTTAGTTCTGTGGATTCTGTTACTGTGACATCGCGCCTGGTGGGAGCATATTGCATTGTAGCTCTGGTTAAACCCTCATGAGATGTGCTCTGATCGAATGTTTTTTCTATCAATTGCTTATAACTGGCTGCCAAGATGCTACACGCGTTACATTGTTTACGATTACAACTAGAAAGCTAATGAAAAAAAGTTCTGGTGCTCTGATCGAATGTTTCTATCAATTGCATTCTAGCTGCCAAAGATGCTACACAGATTACATTGATTACGATTACAACTAGAAAGCTAATGAAAGTTGCGTGAGTTTTCAAACATGAGCATCTGATCGCTGCTGTCCTTGCTTTTCTGGCGACCGGCCGGTTTCTCCGGCGGCCGCCCTTGTCTGCTGCTGCACCACCAGCGTGGATATCCGGCACCCAAAGTCCGTCGACGTTAGCAGGTCTCCAAGGACGCCGAGCTCCAGGTGCTCGCTCCAATCCGATATGCCGGCTGTGAGCGGCGACTCGCTGCTCTCGGCTCGCCGTCCGACCATGAGCAGGTTGAACTCGGGGCTCGTTTTCCGGATGACGGCCACCATCTCGTCGGATCCATTGACCAAGTTCTCGCTGTACATGAGGCGGTGGTCGTCGACCCACCGCCGGGCGTACTCCTCCATCGCCTCCTCGTCGAGCGGTGGTCCTCGTCGTCGCCGGGCTTGCACCACTCCGGCGGCAGCACGAACCTGAACACGGTGAGGCCGATGAGCGCGTCCTCGGCCATGTGCGTCGCCAGCGCCAGCGCCTCCCGGTCGTCGGGCCCGCCGAGGAAATATAGCGCGACGCGGTGCGGGAACCCGCCGTCCGGCGCGGCGGCGGAGAGGCTGCCGCGGTCGACGAGGATGGCGACGGAGCAGGGGGAGTAGTTGAGTATGTTGGTGTTGGCGGCCTGCACGGC
>LAPY01003998.1:37301-49028 GCA_000970635.1 Eragrostis tef
CCCCCCCCGGTCGCACACGCATCGGTGAGGAGCCGACATTTTGGGAGCGTTTCTTGTGGTCGCCGAGCTCCTCGCCACGCCGGCGCGCCGCGCCACCAACCGACGGGCCGAGTCCCCTGCTGGGCGCGGATCCACCCGGGATGGATCCTCTGCGACCGCGTCTTCGCGCTCTCCGTGATTCCGTCGTGCCTTCGCGATCGCCGAGTCCGCCGCCTCGCTCCCCGTCGCCCAAGGTCCGGCCGTCTTCTACCTCTGCCTCCTTCAGTCCTTGTTCAGTATTCAGTGCACGAACTGAAAACAGCCTCCCTATTCAGCTTATTTATCAGTCGGTTGGGACGGTTCAACTGCTAGGAACATCTTGCATCATCGATCTGGAGGTCCTCTATGGTGCATCTGCCACCACACTTCATTCTTTACCATCCATCAATGATGAGTCCTGGGAACAAATGCTAATCTGGTCTGGTGCAAGTTTCTCTCTACGGCCATGGCTTCTCATACCTTGATTCCGTTCTGTATTGGTTGACCGTCATGGCAAAGCATGTTTTACTTCCCAAGGGCTAGGACTATGTAGATCATTGGTGTTATTACAGGGTACTACTCCATATGTCCCTGTACGCTGCCGAGTTCCGAGGAGGACGAATGCTATTTACTGCACAGTATAGTGAGGCGGGATAGTTGATGTGGAGTTTTTGTTCGTTGTTGTGGTTCACATTTGATCTCTTCTCTCTTTCTCCCTCTCAATAAAAAGTTCTCTCTCTCTCTCTCTCTCTCTCTCTCTCTCTTGAAGAACAATTCGATCAGTTCTTTCTAAAGAAAGGGAACAGGTGATGCATTCAAAGTCCCTAAACCCTAAACCACGAGGCCCATTTCTCCACTGGACCTTGCACTCTTTCCTGGCCCGCTCGAGCATCGTAAGAAAAAGCTCCCTCGCGCCGAAGTGGGCCCGTGACAACGCATGCCAACTGGCAAATGCCATTCCTTTGTGCCAACGAAACCATGATGTGTTTTCCGCAGCAATTTTTGTGTGTGTTCCTATCCGAAGTACATGAACTTTGTTGCCCTCCATCACACTGTATATAATTTTTTTGTAAAAAAACTTTTCCCGAACAAAATGCTGATAATTTAACTGAGTTATTACTAACTTTTACATTTACACATGCAGGGACTATAGCACATAAGTTTTCGATGCATCAGCTCTCTCTCCGGATACACCTGGTCTCCAATTAAAGTACTGTTCGTTACAAGTCTCTAATCGTCGCATGCTAGACTGCTAGGTCCTTGTAATAATAATTAAAAAAACTCTACACGAGCTTATCTTGCGAAGAATGGGAGAAAAAACTTTACAGGAGCTCACACCCAACAAACGAACGCGCCAGCTTGGCGGAGCCAACCCAACGAAACCAATCACCCAACGGCTCGCACCAACCAGTGTCTCTCGTTCCCTTCCTTCCTCCTGACGCCAGCTGCCGCCGCCGTCCTCGCCGCCACCGGAATGGCGCGGTGAAGTGCGGAATCGAAGAGAGAGGAGGCGCCACTGCGGCTAGCACTGCTGTCCGACTAGGCGGAGGCGGGGATCCAGCTGGGGAGCGGAGCCATGGCGAGCGACGTGCCCATGAGCCCCGAGCTCGAGCAGGTCGACGGCGAGATCCAGGACATCTTCCGCGCGCTCCAGTGAGTCCGATCTCCCAGCCCTGCGGCGGGGATCCAGCTGGGGAGCGGAGCCATGGCGAGCGACGTGCCCATGAGCCCCGAGCTCGAGCAGGTCGACGGCGAGATCCAGGACATCTTCCGCGCGCTCCAGTAAGTCCGATCTCCCAGCCCTGCCCCCTCAAGGCTCCCCTCTCTCAATTCATCCCGTAGTCGCTGTCTGGTTGTGTTACTTCTGATGAATTAAAGTGGAGTGGATTACGAATTTTCTGCCACATTGCTCCAATTGCAGTCCGTTGCTTTGCTTCCCTGTTGGTTGTCGCCCTATTAGATGGTTCGGTCTCAAATTATGCTGTTGTTTGCTGCAGAAATGGGTTCCAGAAGATCGACAAGATCAAGGACTCCAACAGGCAGTCCAAGCAGCTGGAAGATCTCACTGGCAAAATGAGGGAATGCAAGCGGTAGGTTCGGTTCAACTCCACTTTGTTTGTTGCTGATGCGAGACTCGTGCATGAACCGAGGATTCCTCTTTTCCATCTGTGCATCATAAGTAATTTTAACTTGGGCAAGCAAATTCTGATCTGTTGCGCCTACCACGATGATGTAGCACTGAATACTTACGGCTGTTTTGAGGTTCTGTTAATGTGCTGTAGCCTTTTTGCAGCTTAATCAAAGAATTTGACCGTATACTCAAAGAGGAGGAGAAAAAGAACTCTCCTGATGTCAACAAGCAGTTAAATGACAAGAAGCAGTTCATGGTTGGTAATTGTTCCCTCAACGGCTGTCTTTTTTGTTTGTCATTTTCCCAGAAAAGTGTAATTTATGAAATTTCTCTTTTGTTCCGTGACAGATCAAAGAGCTCAACTCCTATGTCACATTGAGGAAAACGTAAGTTGAAACATTTTATCTGGTATTGATGTCCTTACAGTTGGAGCATTCGAATTATGTGCCTTGTTTGCATATTTACACATGTTGCGAATACTCCATTCCAATTCACTTCATGCTGATATGTGTCGGTCACAATTTTCGTGGTGTTGCAGGTACCAAAGTAGCCTCGGTAACAAGAGGATTGAATTGTTTGATACTGGTAATGATCAAGTGGCTGAGGATACAGTTCAAATGGCATCAGGTGGTCATTGCTAACCTTTAATATAACTAATATCCTCTTGAAACATTATATCGATTAACATTCTCATCAATGTGCCTGGACTATTTTGCAGAAATGTCAAATCAAGAACTTATTCATGCTGGAAGGAAGCAAATGGACCAAACTGATCAAGCTATTGAGCGTTCAAAAATGGTGCGCTGCTAACATACCTTTTTTTCTTCTCTAATCCTACAAACACAAGCTCTGCTATTCTGTTAAATAAGAGAAAAATACACCACAATGCTCATGCTCGAGCAGTCTTTATTTGAGAAAAAAAATAATGAATATTTTTTCACTTCTTCAGCACTCCTTGTAATGAATTTCACAGGAGCCTTTTCTTGTAGGTTGTTGCACAAACTGTTGAAGTTGGAGCTCAGACTGCTGCAACTCTGACACAGCAAGTAAGTTTTCTGCAATCGTTTCTTCCATCCATCCATGAGTGTAATAGCCTATTTCTCTACCACAAAAACTGTCTTCAAGCTTCCTGCTGGCCCATAGTTAGACTTACTGAACACAATTTAGTGTACTTTCTCATGCTTTCATTCGAACATTTTTCCCCCTTTTCTCATCTATGCCCTTTTTAAAGAGCAACATATCTTGTAAAATTTTACTTGAAGGAGTATTAATCAGTCTCCACACTTTCTAGAGCAAATGTAGCTCAATACTATATTAACAAGACAAAAGGAAACACCACAATTAGGCTCTTATTTTAAGATCTGCAACAGTGTTACCTGTCTAAGTTGTGTTTTTCAGACTCAGCATACATATGCTGTACTTGTTCTCTAATATGCTACCTCCTTCTTAATCTTTCCTAAAGATTCCTTTCATCATTTTTGCAGACAGAACAAATGAAGAGGATTGGTAATGAGCTGGATTCTGTTCACTTTTCGCTGAAGAAGGCTAGTCAAATGGTGAAAGAGATTGGTCGTCAGGTTTAGCTTCTCTCACTTTCTTTCTTTGTGTGTTCATTTTTTTAAGGGATGCATAAGCTTACAATTTTTTTTTTGGTTTTGTTTCAGGTTGCAACTGACAAATGCATTATGGCGTTCCTGTTTCTGATTGTCTGTGGTGTTATTGCAATAATTGTTGTTAAGGTATGCTATTTTCTTTGGAAAGGTGATTTTATTTCCATATAAGCTAGGAATATAATACCTTTGAGGGTGCAAATCCATTTGGAGCTTGTTCCAGTGCATTGCTAACTTTTCCCTTGGAACATTTTTGGATGTAAACGGCCATAAAAAAAAAAGAATACCTCTTTCAATTTTTAATGCTAAATCCCTGAGTTGGATATGTACAGGGCAAGTCAGATCTGATATAATGACACTGCTTTTTGCAGCATAGGGTTTTAGACTAGTGATATGAATGATGGTGTCAGGTCTTACAGATTTGTAATTCATCTTTTCCTGCCCACTAAAGCTTAAGCTGCTGTTTTTCCTGCACTATACAGTGACTAATCATGTCTGCCTCTTTATCCCAGATCGTGAACCCACATAACAAGAACATCCCAGACATCCCCGGGCTGGCTCCTCCTGCTATGAACAGGAGACTTCTGTCCATTGAAGCCTTCGGAGGACCCTGAGCCTGCAGTGTTCTCTTTGGGGATCCAGCTGTTGGCGAACCGCAACACACGTTACCAGAATTCGTTTGTGCTTGTATATTGTCGTCTCCTATCGATCAGTCCCATTTCCATTGATCCATTCTTTCTCTATTGGTCAGTAGTAGCTTTGTTGTTCCACAAGAAAAAGTAGTAGCTATGTTGTTTGACGTCTTTCATCGACCTGCTTTCTGATTGTGTATATACGGCATTTACGAGAATGTGAGATTTATCATTTGTTGAGTTTGTGAGCATATGTATGCCGGCTTTAATTTTGCGTGTTCTGCATTGCTCGTCAGTTCTGCCATGTTTTTATGGTAACCTGAAACGGCTTCACACCATCAACGGATCAACGTGGTACAGAATTTGCTCGGCCGCGCTGGCGCGAAACCGCTGAGTAAGAAAAAACAATTCCAGCAAAACATTAGCGTAGACTTGACTAAAACACGCACTCCAGTCCGGAACGAGCAACATGATAAATTACGCGCAGTTACAAAAGGTGCCCGAGGAAATGCAAGCTCTCTTGCACAAAACCCAGCCCGACAAACTTGTGTTCTCGCAGGCAAGGTGGTCAGTAGGTACCCTAAACCCTGCTGCATGTCAACTTGCTAGGTCACAGATCCGGCTACAGAGGAAGCATCAAGGAGAGCTGCGCATCCTCATCCAGTAGCAGATCGCTGAAGAAGGGGTCGGCGAGACAATCTCCGGCAGATTCGTACGAGGCCAGGCGTTTCTTGAACGAGCGAAGTTCACGGTCCACTTTGGTACCAAGACGCTGGCAGAAGCGTTCACGAAGGTTAGAAATGCTGACTGTAAAATCAGCAAGGGTTGAAAAGTGGAGAGAAAATATGACTGACAAGGAATTTCATCTTGTGCAGAACCATGTCTACAAGGTAAATGATCCATACGACGTTTGTCTTCGGAAAGCTGCAAGAACAAAGATCAGAATCAGGACCAATCCTTGCATTGAACATGTTTTGCCGCTGCAAATCTTTGTGAATGGTCATAGTCTGAGCGCTATAACGAACTTCGCCTGAGCCTGCAGTGTTCTCTTTGGGGATCCAGCTGTTGGCGAACCGCAACACACGTTACCAGAATTCGTTTGTGCTTGTATATTGTCGTCTCCTATCGATCAGTCCCATTTCCATTGATCCATTCTTTCTCTATTGGTCAGTAGTAGCTTTGTTGTTCCACAAGAAAAAGTAGTAGCTATGTTGTTTGACGTCTTTCATCGACCTGCTTTCTGATTGTGTATATACGGCATTTACGAGAATGTGAGATTTATCATTTGTTGAGTTTGTGAGCATATGTATGCCGGCTTTAATTTTGCGTGTTCTGCATTGCTCGTCAGTTCTGCCATGTTTTTATGGTAACCTGAAACGGCTTCACACCATCAACGGATCAACGTGGTACAGAATTTGCTCGGCCGCGCTGGCGCGAAACCGCTGAGTAAGAAAAAACAATTCCAGCAAAACATTAGCGTAGACTTGACTAAAACACGCACTCCAGTCCGGAACGAGCAACATGATAAATTACGCGCAGTTACAAAAGGTGCCCGAGGAAATGCAAGCTCTCTTGCACAAAACCCAGCCCGACAAACTTGTGTTCTCGCAGGCAAGGTGGTCAGTAGGTACCCTAAACCCTGCTGCATGTCAACTTGCTAGGTCACAGATCCGGCTACAGAGGAAGCATCAAGGAGAGCTGCGCATCCTCATCCAGTAGCAGATCGCTGAAGAAGGGGTCGGCGAGACAATCTCCGGCAGATTCGTACGAGGCCAGGCGTTTCTTGAACGAGCGAAGTTCACGGTCCACTTTGGTACCAAGACGCTGGCAGAAGCGTTCACGAAGGTTAGAAATGCTGACTGTAAAATCAGCAAGGGTTGAAAAGTGGAGAGAAAATATGACTGACAAGGAATTTCATCTTGTGCAGAACCATGTCTACAAGGTAAATGATCCATACGACGTTTGTCTTCGGAAAGCTGCAAGAACAAAGATCAGAATCAGGACCAATCCTTGCATTGAACATGTTTTGCCGCTGCAAATCTTTGTGAATGGTCATAGTCTGAGCGCTATAACGAACTTCGGGGCCAATCTTAGTGAATGGTGCACAAGTTATTTTTGCAAAAGAGGACTTCGTGCTGTTTGTCATAAGTATCATTTACCTGCCTTCCCAGCATTCATCTGTAATTTCTTTCATTCTGCGATATGTTTCGGCCTGCATACATGACATCCATACTCATTTCAGAAACGCGTCATGTTTTAACATGCTGATCTAATTCAATCGTACGGAAATAACCTGCTTATCTCCTTTTGGTCCTTGAAATAATGCTGGGTCTGCTGACAGGTCAAGGAACAGAATGGCATCCCCTGGAGAATAGCATTGCAAAGACCAAAAATTATCAAGGGGACATAAGAGGAGCAAGGACAATACTATAGGAGGTTGATGTGCACAGGAAATTCTGAACCAAAATTCAAAGCGGGAACCTGTGTTGATCCGAGAAAGGGTGAAGTCAATTATGGAGACATTTAAACCAAATGTTCTTGCATGCATCCTCTTCCCTTGGAGTGTGTAGTTCACTGTACGATTTGTGTCTGATGAAGTTTCATCTTGAGCCAAAAGAACGTTACCCCTGCATGATGGTAACATATGAGCACCCCTGTGGGATTCAACCTACGACTACCTAGAATTGGCACCAATAAAAGATTTATTTTTTATGCGAACTTGCTCTATTAAGCTCCACTTGAACTTGTATAGCTCAAATAATCACACACATAAAAAGCACCAGGTTGTGAAAGTTAATGCAATCAATCATTAGATGTATTTCACTATAAATTGAGGTGTCAGGGAAAGCCTGGCCCAGACTATTTCATGTTTGCATTCTATAAACACAGGATGCATAAACCAGTCATTTTCTCATACCCAACACCCCCACATAAATGTAAAGAATCTGGAGAATCTATGACATGAATGAAACTCTGATGAGAGGACGAACCAATGTAAATCTCGATGTTCAAATTCACAAGCACTTTCAGCTACTGCTAAGGAAGCGGTAACCTGCATCAACAGAAAGAAATATAGTTATTTATTAAATTTTCTAGCTGAGTTAACATCATATAAGTTTAGCAAATGTCTGGTGCTTACTTGAACTAATAGACTGCGAGCATCATTGTAGTCAACCAAAGCAAAACTTTCAAGATCAGAGCCACCATCAGCTAGCACAAAGACAATATAGCACTGAAACAAAAGTCATTTGCATAAGAAATAGATAATTGATAGACATGGTGCATCCCTGATGCTCCACCATAATGACATAATGATGTTTTAATCCCTGAAATGAGGACTTACCTGCTCACTTGTAAAGTCCTTCGGATGATCATTTTCAGATACACGCTCGGCATCATAGGCTTCCCAAGCTCTGATCAGATAAGGGTCATATGGTCCCCGACAAACTCGAAAGCTGCAAGATACATTATCTTGAGAATAACTCATACCAGAATATATACTGTTATGCATTACATTTCAGAAGGAAAGATCAAAACACTTGGTAGTTGGGTCAGGCTTAATCATTTAACAAAATTCCTGAAAACATGGTGCTGCAAAATTTCAAAGATATACTGATTCCTTGGGCATGCTACATTTGCGATACAATTTTATCTATGTATTTTCCCACTGCAAAGATGATGGCACATACTCTTTCGTTTCAATGAAGCCATCGCACGAATGTTCTTTCTCACTATCGCCTCGGTCTGATCTCAGATTATTAAGCGTTAGAGAAAGTAAAACTTCCTCAAGTACTTCTTCCGACCTCTACAAAAACAGAAACCATCTCATGAGTACCAGAAAATTCTAGTGTAGAAATCAACTTTTGAAATAAACCTTTTGGGTTTCTCCATTGACCAACAAGTCTCCATCAAAAGGAACTACTTTGCACACAGTCCTTCCAGCCCTGTAGGCCTCCCCGTATGTTCCTTCACCAAGCTTCTTGATGCTTCCTAGCTCGCTATTTCGTGAACATCTTCATTTAGTAATAACAAACCACAAAAACTGCATAAAAAACAGTATAGAAGGGTTGATGCACCTACCAATAAGCAGAAAAAACTTCTGCCAGTGTAATTGGTGCAGATTGCCTGCAAACCATGAGGAGCTGCTCAAAAGCAGTCAGAGCTTCACCACAGACTTCAATAGGTTCTTCCTTAATTTTTAGTTTTCCAAACGATGAAGTGATGCTGGTTTCTTCTGTAACACTCTTCAAACTGTTTGTGCATTCTGCAGGGATTGTCCTTGATGTAGAGTGTGTCACTGACCCTCTATTCTTTTCAGGGGTTCTATAACTATAACAGGTACTGATGTTACTGAGGACTGATGGTAGAATTGGTGTCTCCATGATGTCAAACAAGGGCTCGGATGCTCGCCTTGCAAGCTTGGAAATTTTCCACCTCTCCAATATTGCAGGCAGATCATGATCAATGTGATTCTGCTCCATTCCTCTGACCCATGTACCAAAGTTCTTTGGAGAAGGGCTTTCTTCTATCAGCTCAAAAGCATCTACTTCTTCAAAATATGCCTTCTCCTTCCTCAAGTCGGGAGGGCCACCAAAAGTTTTCTTCTGTAAACAATGGCAAGGTTAACAAGAAAAGTACTTCAGGTAATCTGCCAACATGCCTGCAGAAGTATTATACTCACCACTCGATTGCCTGGTTTTGGTGGTCGTTTCAGTGCTCTGCTGGGTTTTTGTTGAGGCTGAAGATTGGTACCTGGAGCAACAAAGATGCTTTCCCGCCCTCTACCAAATTTCACCAAAGCAACATTAGAAGCTAAATTTACTTGAGATTCTTCAATAAGTGATTACTAGGTTTATGACATGAATGAAAGAAAGCATTACTGACTGCACAAATAATTTGCTTTAGTAATAGCAGCAAATTCCTAACTTGCACAAAACTTGTTGGGAGGCATGCCCATTATAATCTGGACACAGTTCTGCAAAGCTAAATGCTTAAACTAAGTCCGTAGCTAAGTGCAAATTGCTGACAAAGATAAGAGTCACATCAAGATGATGTAGAGGAGGCATGTATTGAACCACAAGAAATTTCCTACTGTCAGAACTAAATGGTTTCAGATAGACATTTGTTGGTTAAACATGGGCAACCAAATGATATTCCTTCATTACCCTTGCTTCGCGCTACTTACAAGCTGATGTGGCTGATTGAAGAGCCGAGGACAGTAAGCCGGAAATAATTTAGTTTCAAGCACTTAAAAACCTATGGGCAAAAGGAGTTCCTTCTGAATATCTACACTCTATTTAATAAGGCTCCAACTCTGAACTCAAGCACAGACTAGTGCCCAACACCCCAATGCAATCCTTTTTCTTGGGAGCTAACAAGACTAAGGTCGAATGGAACAAAAATATTTGTCCATTTCACATGTTAGTATCTATCTCACTTTAAAACCCATGTTAGTAGCTAAATTACACGGTTTAACTCTGTCGTCAACACGTTATGAGAATTCTAGGTCAACGGAACAACATTAACCCCTCAAATTAATCACACTGCACCTAATCTGACAAAGAACTTCAAAGAGGAATAGCCCATTATGAGATAAACTGTAACAGGCAGGAATGTTAGGAAGCCTTTTCAAATCTACGACAGGTCTACTCTAAAGTGGATCGGTCAAGTGGATCGGTCTGGCAGTTTTGAGTTATCTTCTTTTCCCAGTAATCTGCCAACATGCCTGCAGAAGTAGTATACTCACCACTCGATTGCCCGGTTTTGGTGGCCGTTTCAGTGCTCTGCTGGGTTTTTGTTGAGGCTGAAGATTCGTGCCTGGAGCAACAAAGATGCTTTCCCGCCCTCTAGCAAGTTTCACCAAAGCAACATTAGAAGATCAATTTACTTGAGATTCTTCAAGAAGTGATTACTAGGTTTCAGACATAAATGCAAGAAAGCATCGCTGAGTGCGCAAACAATTTGCTTTAATAATAACAGTATACTCATAAGCTGGACACAGTTCTGCATAGCTCAATTCTTAAACTAAGTCTGTAGCTAAGTGCAAGTTGCTGACAAAGATAAGAGTCACCTCAAGAGGATATTCCTTCAGAACTGTGCATAAATGGTTTCAGATCGACCTTTGTTGGTTAAAATGGGCAAGCAAATGATATTCCTTCATTACCCTTGCTTCACGCTACTTACAAGCTGATGTGGTTGGCATTGATTCAAGAGCCGAGGACAGTAAGCTGGAAATAATTTAGTTTCAAGCACTTAAAAACTTATGGGCAAAAGGAGTTCCTTCTGAATATCTAGACATTATTTGGTAAGGCTACAACTCTTAACTCAAGCATGGACTACCTCCCAACGCCCCAACATGACCCTTTTTGTTGAGAGCTAACAAAACAAAGGTAGTTTCAAGCACTTAAAAACTTATGGCCAAAAGGAGTTCCTTCTGAATATCTAGACATTATTTGATAAGGCTCCAACTCTTAACTCAAGCACGGACTACCGCCCAACACCCCAACACGACCCTTTTTGTTGAGACCTAACAAGACAAAGGTTACATGGAACAAAAACATTTGTCCATCTCAATGTTAATAGCTATTTTACAAGATGTTGACCTATATTACACGAAATTTAGTAGGAACACAGTTTAACTCCGTCCTTTCTGCTCAATGGAACAACATTTAACCCCTCAAATTAAGCAGCACTGCACCTAACCTGACAAATAGCTTTAAAGAGGAGTAACCCATTATGAGATAAAGCCAAATACCAAGAGGTACAACCGTAAAAGGCAAGAATGTTAGGAAGCCTTCAAATATAGGACAGGTCCACTCTCAAGTGGATGGATCTGGCAGTTTTGAGGTATCTTCTGTTCCCAACTTTTAATCTACTTTGAAGGAAAAAATCCCTTAATGCCACAGACTACTTATAATGGCAGATATGCAGAAAAAACCATCATCAAAAATAATATTTCAAGAAGGTCTAATTTGAGCTGATCATGGAGCCAAAATGGTGGGAAAAAAAAACAATCTGTGCGGCGCAGGACCGGATTTTTGCGGGTTAAGAAAAAAAGAAAATCGAAGCTATGCGCACCTGATGGAGAGCGACCGGTTCCAGCTGGTTCGCTTGCTCGGAACGAAGCTCTTCCGCTGCTCGCCGACGAAGCTGCCTCGCCTGCGCGAACCAAAAAACCCTTCACCAAGTCAGCTGGACACAGTCAAGGCAATCCTAAAACCTAGAACCAAACCAAATCGCCGAACGACCGGCGACGAGGGACCCTTACGTGTCCAGGTTCCGCCGGCTGGACGCCTCCCGGGCCGCGCGGCGGCCGTACACGACGCCGATTTGGTGC
>LAPY01004001.1:34636-49016 GCA_000970635.1 Eragrostis tef
GGGTGCGGCGGAGGTTGTGGCGGCGGCTGCGGCGGTTGACCCGTTCTGTTCAGAAGTTCGTCGTTATCGTCTCGTTGTTTGTTTGGTAGTCGTTAGGAATCCATCAATTGTGCTTATTATACTTTCGAATCAAATTCGCGAGCGATGCGTGCGTGTTCATCGTGGTGTAATATAACTTGTTTATTCATGGGTTATTTTGTGAGAAAAGGTACCACATGATTTTGGACCAGTTTGTGTTTCCCCGTGTAATTCACGTGACTTCGCATTGGTGTGGTTAGTTGTGCACTTTATGCTTTCTGTTAGATGTCTTCCCAAATCCACCATGCCCTTCTTCCTCTTCACCTTGTTGCGTCAAGATTCCTCTCTTTGGCTGGAGAGACGGCACCGCCGTATCCATTTGCCACCACACCCTGTCCAACGGCCGTATACGTAGCTTCCGTAATCAGTTGTCGAACTAATTCCGGCTTGAAAAAAAAAAAACTGTCCTCTTCATTGGCTCCACAATGGAGGGTGACGGTCTAGCCGCTGGATCGACCTTGATAATGCACTGGTGGTACATTTTTCCATCTTAATTTGTATGTTTGTGCGAGGGTACCGAGTCAGCCGTATTTGTGAACTGGGGTTAAAGCTTTGCACGATAGCTTGAGATGTTTACACAGGGATTGAATCGGTTGTAAGGTACTAGCATAGCACAATGAATACAGTTTTTAGAGGCTCTGGGCATCTTCTTGTTCCACTAGCATTATGGCTTCTTTGTTTTTTTCTAACAACTATCTACCGTTAATTATTTGCAGTTGGCCTCGCAAAAAAAATTATTTGCAGTTGGCTTAGTACATGGTCGAGATATACCGCGTTCTGACTTTGTGCGACCATATTATACTACTTACCAGACATTCAACTTCCTTAGAGAAATCAGTCATTGACTTTGTCGGCCAGCGAGGCAACACCAACCTGGCAGGAAAATGGAACAGTCAATATCACGAACTACGCAGGACTGGAACTACGGGCTGTGCTGTTGTTCACAAGCTAAATCTAAAACCGAAATGTGCGTTCCCGTTAACAAGGGCCTGGCAGGAGACGAGTGCGCCTCGACGTGGCTCCCTCCGTCCAGGCGTCACGACGCTGTGAAGGCGTTTCGGACGCGGGCGGGCGGCGCGTGGCGCAGCACGGCAGTCATCAACGCCACCGCGCGGCGTCGGCACTCGGCATGGGGAATGGGATCAAGCTCAGAGCCGCCGCAATGGAAAACGGCTACAACCTACAATTCAGCAACGCAGGATCGCGCGCGCTTGCACATCGCACTAGACCGAGCCCAAATGTCACAAACCCATCCACATCGACGGGCCGAGGCTTTCAGCCTTTCAGCCCACCAAACAGTTCTGTGCGCGCGATTCACAGCCGCGACCCCGCAGCGTTGGGAGTGGAGTCGAGAGAGGGTTCGTGGTTGTGGCCATTCATCGATGCGTGCGTGCTTGGGCGGCGGCAGAGCCACGCCAGGAAGGAAACCAAAGCAGGTCGCGGGCAGAACGCAGGCAGTGGTCCGGCGACGCGCCCGACGAGCGTCGGCGTGAAGACGGTGGACGCCCAGACGTAGGAACCGCACAACGGCACAAGCTTGATTCGGCAGCTGCTGAGCTCAACCTACGACTGTCGACTGCATCGAGGAGGAGAGCGTGTGCTAGGATGTCCTTCGAAGATGGGGCTTCGCGGTCCCCACCGCTGCGGAAGGCGGGGAGGACGGCGGCGGCGCCCATGGCGAACGGGCGGGCGACGGAGCCGCCGACGAGGGGTCGCAGGTAACGCCATGGCTCAAATCAGGACCTGTTTGCAAAATTACAGGGGTGTTTCTGCAAATATTTGGATCGCGGCTATTAATCGCGATCCAAATATTTGCATTTGGGCCCCTAATTTGGATCGCGATCCAAATCAGGGGGTTCTTCGCAAATGTTTGGGGGGCCAGCGGCATGGCGGACGGCGAGGTTCCGGCGTGCGTCGACCACCTCCGCTGGCCCTGCCCCCGCACGCGCCACCCACTGCAACCTCGCCGCCATCTCCGTCCGTCAATGGCATGGCTAGCTGTGCGGCAACGGACTCCAGAAACTCCCGTTCAGATCTCCATCTCTGATCTGCTGATGCAAAATTTTCACCCCCAGTAAGAAATCTCTCACGGGATGATTCCAGGCTGGGCGGAAGACAATCGTTCTCCCAAATTGCAAGATGCATCCATCCAGTGTCGTCAGGTTCAGAAGGCAGAGTCCGCTTCACGAGTCGCATTCAAGCACCACGCAGCGGCTGAACGCCGCCGAGCTCCACAGCAGCAATTTAGCCTACTTCAGCTATGGACTCATCTTCATGGCGATAGCTGAGTTCAGATAGGATGGCTGCACTGTTTTCATGGCGACGGCAGGAAGGGGGAGAAAACAGAGGACTCAAAACAAAGCCACGCAGCTTCCATTTGGTCTGAATATTTGTTACTGTATTACCTGTCATTTCCAAGTCACCAGCCATGTTATTAAATCCAAAAACATGTGTAGAAAGCAGCAGCTCATAAGCACTCAGAGCACAAATGATAGCTCTGCAATGTTCAGGGTAGAAAATGACAAGGAGCAAAATCTGAATGTCTGCTGAACTTTTAATTTGTTGTGCAAAAACAGTTTGTATAAAGTCATGTTCCCTTCTTTTTCTTTTCACGAACACTTAGTGAGTTCATCAATTAATTACATACGCATTCATCTGTTTTCAACTACTTATATGATCCTCCTTTTTTTTCCATCCTGTCAGGCATCGTCTGACTCCAGACTAGATGCAATTTCCATTTGCATTGGTCACATGCAGAGTTCAGCAAAGTGGATAGGACGCGCGCTTGCACATCGCACTAGACCGGGCCAAATCTCGTCGAGAACGACGTGCCGGAGGCCATTCCGTTTGATCCCTGAGGCCAATTCGCCACATTACGGCACGGCCCTCCCCAACCTGCGCGCTCGGTTCGGCCCAAAGCACCAACGCGAAGACGATTAGACGAGGACAATTCACATCTTCGACAGAACACGGCAACCTACTCCAAAATTACCTCTTATTCCTATGCATCATTCACTGCTCTGTCATAGTGTCAGTCATGGCTTCTAAAACACTAGAGAGTCTGGAGATAAAGGGATGATCGTGTCGGCTGAGGGTCTTAAAAAATAAAAACGATCGTGTCGGCTGAGCAACCAGCTGATAGCTTGAGTTGCTTCCATGCTGAAGACTGAAACGAGGAGAAAAGCAGAGGCTTTCGCCTTGTACTAAAGTTTCTCTTGGTTTTGTTTCTATTGTTACATTGCTGATTTGATGTGAATACTAGGCAGTTTGGAGCCGGAAAAGAGTTTCATATTTTTCACTCTACACCTCCAAGCTCCCTCATCCGTGTCCAAGTGTGCGAACAAATGGGCTGTCGGCTCTTTATTTCCTTAGCACTGTTGTGCAGCTAGCATCTTATCTGGTTGTACACATGCAGAGAGCCAGAAGGGACACTAAAATTAGCCAATGATGGTATCCAGTGTTTAAATGAGGAACAACGCATAGGCTTTCGTCTTCTGGCAGTTTTTTTTTTCTTAAAACAAAATGCTACTCCTATCTCCTTTACTCTGAAATCTTGAGCTGGAAAAGAAGTTTGACCCTTAACTACTCCAATATCTGGATCAAGTGTGTAAACATATAAGGATTGTTGGCTATCATTTTTTATATTTGTTGTGCCGTGCCATATTCTGTATATAAAATGCAAGAGTCAGAAGAAATATCCGATGAAGCAATCATGGTACATCCTATATTCAGAAAACAACAAGGGGTATACATCATGTTATACCAGGGTACATCTTTCGTGTGAAGTTGGCCAAAATGCTTCAAAATATCCACGGCTGGCGGCTGCTGTACCGGCATACGAAAGTGACTTCTTTTAGTTGTGAAAGTCAATGCTATTTGGGTATCACAACTAAATTATATCTGCCATATTTTTTCTACAAAGAGAAAATGCTCCACGCGCATTACTAATGGATATTATTTGGCATTTTACGTTTCCTGCAAATTCCTTTCCCATGAATGATTAGATAAGTCAATGATTGTATTGCTTTGCTATGAGCCAGACGATATGCGCTAGACACATCATACACGCATGCTAAGTTTATGGCATTGCAATACTGGCATTGTTCATTATATCAACACCCAATTACATCCAAATGGCAGGAACAATATAGTGTGAACACATATCAGCCCTCTATCAGCTGGACTACAGAATCGAACAAAACTTCACACTTCTATAATGTAAAATAAACTCAAGCCCAAGCTTATTAGTAAACCTTTTTTTTTTCGAAAGACCCTTATTAGTAAACCTTCACCCTGGCTTTTCATGGAACCTCCATGATTTCTGTCTCAAGAGAACCGACGGTCAATTATAAATTGGAGAACGATTGGGCGTTGTGTCCTTTACACAACAGGGGCAATTCGGCAAGCAGTCTTGGAGAGTTGGCCAGCAAAAGTTATCCTTGTTACAGCAGAAAGCTCCCTTGCGGCGGGACGAGTCTGGATAACAACCATTGTTGATCTCGCGGCTGATGATTATGTTGTTTGCCCCGGCCATCCTAGTGCCGATGCCGTCTACGCCTTGACCTCAAGATCAAAAGGGACACATAGATCAGTTTCAACAGAATGGTACATGATGTATGAATCTTGAAAAAAGGACGGCCTCTTACCACTTATGCACATAAAAACTGCTGAAGACACGAGAAGAAACAACGATAGTAGCAGGACACCATTGCAGCTGGAACGCTTCATGAGTACAGCACGTTATGAGTAGTTTGTTTTTTCTATCGGTCTTACCTTGTGACAGATGAGTGATGGGAGTCTAATGTCTGCCTTGCACTGTATAGACGGGACACGAATAATCAATGCCAGAATCAATTATCAATACTTGGCAGCAAGCCTGATTCCTGTTTTTAATCGACGACATGAATACCATGGCGCAAACATGGCTGGTATTATAACCAATTGATTGAGACAGATCGATGAATGGTTGGCTGATTACTAATATACACTCAAATGTTCTCCATGATTGTCATCATTATTTCGCTGTCGATTTTTTTTGTTGATAACCTGATATGGTTGCGGAGGGTTGCATTTGAAAGAGGGGACTCCGCTGTACTGTAGGAGAAACGTTGGATCAGCTAATAATGTGATACTATATTCGGAAAACAACAAGATGCACACATCACGTCGTCGTGTACACCAGCATATCATTCGTGTGAAATTGACCAAAATACTCAAAATATCACCGGCTGGCGGCTACTGCTCTACCGATACCCAAAAGTGACTCCGTCCCAACCACTGAAGAATTTTTATTTTTATGAAGTCAGCGGTGTTAAAATATCACAAAAAATTCGATCGTCTTTTCTTTTTGGCTACGAGGATCGATGAATGCTCCCATGTGCAGTTGTCCTTATGCGTAATGTATGAGCAGGGTACATTTGCAACAAATTCCTTCCCCACCAATGATTAGAGCAGTTCCTCGTAAAAAAAAGAAAAATAAAATTAGATCAGTCAACAACGATCGCGCTGCTTGGCTGTAAGTAAGGCGATATGAGCTAGACACATCTCAGTCACACATGCTAAGTGGCATTGCGTCGAAGGTAAAAAAAAAACAATGATGGCTATATTAATATTTCATTTACATCCAGATAGCTATGCCACGCTCACGAACATTTTCTTTGGAAAGATATGTCACGCTCACGCTTTTTTTTTTCTTCTTCTGTCCAAGGATATGTCACGGTCATGGATATCGCATGGAACCCCCATCGTCCGCCTCGAGGAGCTTCTGCAGAACGGCGTTCATGCTGGGCCTCCTGTTGGGATCTTCGTCGACGCACGAGAGCGCCAGCTCCAGCATCATCGCGGCCTGCAACAGGCTGAAGTCGCCACGCAGCCTCGGATCCAGGTGCTCCTCCAGCCACGACGTCGACTGCTCCGGCTCACACCTGAGCTTCTCCCGGAGCCAGGCGACCAGCCGCTGGAAGTCCATGCGCGCCAGGAGCACGACGCCGAAGCTGTACACGTCGGCTTTCCCGGTGATGGGCAGGTTCCTGGCCCACTCCGGCGCGATGTACCCACGGGTTCCCCGCACCTGCGACGTCACCAGAAGCCGGCTGCACGCGTCCCGGCTGAGCAGCTTGACCAGCCCGAAGTCGGTGATCTTGGGCTCCAGATCGTCGCCGAGAAGGATGTTCTCGGGCTTCACGTCGCAGTGCAGGATCCACTCGAGACACCCCCACGGCGATCTTGTACCGCGACCGCCAGCCCAGCACGCTCACGCTGATCTCCTCGCTTTCGCCGTCGTCCACCTCGAAGAGGGCCTTGGCGAGCGAGCCGTTCTCGACGCGAGTCCTCGGAGCAGTAGCCCCACATCCTGACGAGGTTCATGTGGTTGATCCGCCCGATGACGCTCAGCTCCGAGCGGAACACCTCGTCGGCCTGCGTCTGCTCCTCGAGACACTTGACGGCGACGACGCGGCCGTCGTCCAGGAGGCCCTTGTACACGGCTCCCGAAGGGCTTGTCCGTGGCGTTCGAGAGCTCCTCGTAGGTGAACCGCCTGAAGTGGCTGAACAGCAGCGCGTAGCCTTCCTCGTCGCGGACCCGCGCGGCGGCGGGGGCGGCGCGGACGACGAAGAGGTACCCGACCGCCATGAAGACGGCCTCCACGACGAACACCACCGCGAGGAACCAGTAGAAGTAGGCGAAGTTGATCTTGCTGCCCCTGACTTGCAGGTAGGAGGAGCTCACGTTGGCTTCCCGTTCCTGCACGGGGCAGGCGTGGCCGTGGGATTCTGGCACGGTCGGCTTCAGGTTCGGGACCCGCGTCGGCACCTTGAGGTAGACGGCCTGCTTGGCGTCCGGGACCTTGCCGTTCCACATGGCGATCTTGGGGAAGCACTCCCCGGATCCCTTCTTGTACCCGAACGCCTCGCAGTTGCAGTCGTCCAGGCAAATCTGCTTGCACCTCACGAACGTGAGCCCCGGGGTGTAGTTGAAGTCGAAGCCGTAGAAGTCGACGGACGGCATCTCGTCGAACCGGACCTCGTCGTCGCACCGGAGCTCGAACTGCCGCCTGCACCCTTTGCTCCAGTCGGTTGGGTCGCGCGCCACGTAGCCGTCGGGGCACGAGCACGCCAGCGCCGGCTGGTACGTGCAGACGCCGTAGCGGCCGCACACGCCGTGCACGTCGCACTGGCGCGGCACGGCGACCCACGTGACGCGCCAGCTGCCGTCGCGTTCGTCGAGGCTGTACATCCGGAGGTTGCCGTCGTAGTCCAGCGTCAGGCGCCGCATGACGACGGACCCGTCGCCCATGTCGGAGGCGTTGAGCATCGTGTTGTCGGTGGCCATGAAGACGCCCGACCTGTCGAGGCTCCCGTACCGGCTGCTGTTGTACGCCGTCCGGTTGTTCTGCCACCACAGGTTGTAGGGCGGCGGCCAGTAGTTGCTGCTGATCTCAGGCCCGTCGTACATCAGGTTCAGGATGTTGTTGCTGTCGAAGTAGAAGTTGTAGAAGCCGGAGTACGGGAGGCCCCTGGCGGACGCAGACACCAGACGCTTGTACCGGGTGATGGGCTGCCCCGGGAGGAGCGTGTCCGTCGGCCACTCGAAGCTCTGCCACAGCTTCCGCTCCACACCACCGTGGCGTCGGCAGAGCGGGTGAACCAGATGGCGAACGTGTACGCGTTGGTGGCCACCTTGTGGAAGCCGCAGGAGAAGTTGCCGCCCGGCGACACGAGCACGTGGCTGGAGGCGTCCTCCACGGCGATGGAGTCGCCGCACCTGCTGAAAGTGCAGGAGGGGAATTCAAGGCGGCGGCCAGGAGGAAGACCGAGTAGAGGATGATTGGCCTCATGGCGCTCTGTGTGTGCGCAAGTTGAGGCGTTAATTTGCTGCTCCCAGGTGCACTGCACGGCCGGGCGACGTTTTATATGGTATACATGGAGCTAGTATAGGTTCAAGTCTACTAATCGCGTGGTCTTTGGCTGGTCAAGATAAATGGTCTTGTATGCTGGCCATTGAACAGTCGAATAGCTAGCCAAGACCTAGTCCTTTTTACCAAGACTGATGGGGAACGGACTGAAATCTTTGAGTTTCTGAATTGAAGCTAAATAACAAAAGACATTCTGCAATAATTCTCATGTCAATGTGAGAACGCTAAAAACAAATGGCACGGCGCGAAGCTTCAGGCAGGCTTGTGCACGGAAGAGTTCACTACCATTGCGTATTCACACACTCCATTGCATTTGCATAGCAGCCAGGCCACCCCACGGATTCTAGTTGAGACAGCCAAACACCATACAGCGATAATATTCCGTGACCAATTCCCGTCGGCTAGCGCAACCGCTTGACGCCGATGTTTCTTTAGAGTATAATAACGTATTAACGCAATAAAATGAACTAAAAATGAATACTACGCAGCCTCCCTAATTGTAATGTCAAAGTCAAACATAAGAGAATCTCACATTGTACTAGATAACTTGCATGCCGGCTCAACAACTAGGTCACATAAGCATCTGGAAATTAATATTTGCAAAATAAAGCCAATCATTCGCATGGTCTTAAACAAATCAATCAGATTACATATATCTGGTTTTAAGTAAGACCTAAAATCTATTTTCTGGTTTTAGGTATCCTATGATTTAGCTTTTCTTTTTCTTATTCCGCTCTTCTCTTTATCTACATACACTCTATTGTCACCCAAAAAAAAATCAAACATTCAAATACTGACCCCAAACCATTAACTGAAAGTTAAAATTTGAGTTCAAAAAGAAAACAAATTTGAAATATACATTTAATGAACATAAAACATAGATACATATAAGAAATCTATGCCCATGGATCTGCCACAAATGCTCGACTAGATCTCACAGCACCGATCATGTGCATCACGGTCCTCGATCTGCCGATGCATCCTCACAAATCTCTTGATAAGTAATCACAGGATAGTATGCCGTGTGGAGGAGTGGATGCAAAGGCTCTGTGCGTGCTGACCAAAAAGCCAATAGTGATAACTTTGCCATCTCGATCTCGATGTGATCCGGTGCATTCAAAGGCATTGTCAAAAAAAGGGCAGCACATGCCACATAGTAGTATCAAATGGCAGCCCAGGTTCAGCACACGTTTGGGGGCTTGGTGGTGTCCAGCAACAAGGCAAACAATGTAATTTTCCTATCATAGCTATTAGCACCTCTCTTCTTTTCGAATGAGCTATTAGCACCTGAGAGTGCTCGATTATCCTTTTAAGCATTCTTCGCTTCTCTATGTGATAGTGTGTACCTTGTCAACTTTACAATTCACATACTTGTGGTGATGGTTCTCGAACCACTGTATTTTGTCATAATTGATGTTCAAATTGAATCTCTCATTTCTTCCAAGAATAAAGACATCTTGAGCACATGTTAACTCATCAGAGAAACAAGGTAACTGAGGAGATAGATCCATATCACACTCAAAAACAGCAAGATTGTAGTGTTTATCGTAATGGAGCAGACAAGCAGGTACACTGGTTTTGCGATTTAAGTGGACAGTGACCTGAAAATTAGTTCAGATTCAGATAGATGGTAAAACATTATTTTGGAGAACAGATTAATGCAATAAGAGAACAGTTTATTGATATATTTGTGATAAAATGAACTTAAGATTATAAATAAAGCATCACAATCATCAAATAGTTGTATAATATCGCCTATAAAGGGATTGCCTCCCTCACAAACTACTTATCGTTTACATTCACGCCGTTGACAAATGAAAGAATGACCATGCGACATGTCCTCACATGTCGTACTCAAGGGCGGCCAGGGATGTGAGCCCCCGAGAAACAGATATGTTTGTATGTTGCAAGATAAATTTTACGTCTCAAGGGCAGTCACTTTTTTCTACGTATGCAGCATCAACAAACAAAAATACTTATTGTAACATACAAACATAGCTGTTGCAACATACAAGGATCTAATAATCTGCAACATTCAGACATAATTATTGCAACATGCGAGAATGACTATTGAAACATG
The DNA here is from genome assembly GCA_000970635.1 of Eragrostis tef. Taxonomy (NCBI): domain Eukaryota; kingdom Viridiplantae; phylum Streptophyta; class Magnoliopsida; order Poales; family Poaceae; genus Eragrostis; species Eragrostis tef. The sequence continues at coordinate 44,708 of LAPY01004001.1, forward strand.
CCAGATTGCCTATCATGACACGACAATATTGCCTACCACAACACACGATACCGCGTGTTCCAAAAAAAAAAAGAAAAAGTTAGCCCATACAAAGTAACTATTGCAACACGCAAACTTAACCAGTACAACATGTGACAATGACCAAAATACTATTGCAACATTGAGAAATAACTAGCGCGACATATGAAAATAACTACTGCAACTTGATTGAGACATGCAAAATTTCAGGCAACTAACGATGAGTAAATCTGATATTTCCCCCCGAAAAAACTCCATTACCTGAGAACCTGGAGCATACTCAGATTTATACTTGGTACATATAATATGTGCAGATGTTAGCACAGTACCACGTCTAGTCCTTGCATCCCAGTCAATGAAGAAACCAGAGGACTGGGCCAGTAGTTTGCCATCTACAAATGTAATAATTACTAGTAAACTTCAAAAGAAATTCATGAGACATAGATAGAGGAAAGTAAGAGTATATATACCAGTGTGCGACGAAAGGCCCACGACAAACTTAGCTGCTTGTAGGACAGTTTTCGTTGCGGACTCTCTAACTGGCAGCAACTCCTCCTTACAGATGCAACTAGAAGATATGGTTTCATCAAGAGTCGGTAAGCTACAGTCACGCTCTGCGTGGGGACATATTCACGTGAGATTAGGAAGTGCAACTACTTAGTTGTAGTAAAACGACTACAATAATGAATCTAAATTACAAGGTTGTTTTCATCAGAGGTACTTTTCATTTGTTTGTTTACATAATAATAGCTGTTCCAAACGTTTTAAAACATTGGGATGCTTGGGACATCAAGATAATATCTGCAATAGAGACCTAGATATCATCTTAAATCAAGGCAATACACAACATGAGAATATACCATAGAACAATCAAAAGAACCAGTCTGCCTATAGATGAAAACCTTCGGTGCCACTACATCCTATCTCCATACCCACTGTAGTCTCTATCATCATTTAATCCTCCTTTCATTATACACAACTAATTGGCAGAGTTATTGATGGTACACAAGACAGAAGGAGGGCTAGAAGAGCTTACTTCTTTTCGCCAGGTATTTTGACAACTCCTCCTCATACGCGGCTTCAACTTCCGGACTGACATCGACGCGGATCTCTGAGCCATGCGGAAAGACGATAGTGGGGAGGCAAGGAAGGCGCGCTGGGGAGCTGACTGTAGAGGATGCCTCAGAGCAGGATGCCTGCTCTGTGGCAGCTGAGGCTGAGGCGGCCGCCTCCTCCTCCTGATCCTTCCTCTTGTCAGTCCTCCTGGCAGCATTTTCCTCCTCCTCGCGGCTCTTGTCGGCCGCCCTTGCTCTCTTCCGCCTCTTGGACCGCGACCGCTCCCTGGCGGCTCTGCTGCATCTCCGCTTCCCTTTGTGCGACGGTGGTTCCGCTTCGGACGGAGACACCCTCGGCGGTGCGGCCACCGTGGTCGAGCGGCGGCGTGTCGGGGAGCGGCGGTGGCGGCGCCTCCTTGCCCTGGAAGACCGGGACTCCGAGGCCTCTCCCCCTTCCTCTTGAGTGCTTATCGGCGCCATGTCCGTGGTGGTAGGGATCGTGTGGCCTGAGCGAAAGATGCTGCCGCCTCGGGGACGGAGGGTTTCAAGGAGACGAAATCGGGGTGGGGGGATTTTGATCGGAAGCCGGGTTTCCTCGGCTCGCAACGGAACGGGGAGAGAAGAAGGGAAGGCGCGCCCCGCTCGTAACGCGATCTCGTCGGAGGAACGTGCGGCCGTCCACGCTGCATCGGACGGTCATCTACTACAGAACAACGAAAGAGCAAAGAAAGCGGGGCGCGGGAGCAAAGCAAGCTATGCGTTCGACATCGTGAACGTTTCCGTCGTGTGACCGGAGCTGACCAGGCGGCGGCGCGGCGCCGCAAATGGAGAAGCTAACAAGCTCTGCCTAGATTGCTTGTTGGGCCGCGCGGTCGGATAGTACTGCACGAGCGTTATCAATCTACAGCAAAGCCCATAGTAGTATCAAATGTCAACCCAGGTACAGTAATCAGTCCACCTCTGTAGGCTTGGTGACGTCCAGCAACAAGGCAAAAAACGTAATTCCTTGTCATACTAGCAATTAGCATACGTACTAGATGGTGTTTTTAAGAATTCTTCGTTCAGGTATAGTACCTTTCTTTGAGTGATAATTTGGGTAGGTGCAACTTGCTACAGCCTACAGCTTCAGACAATAATTTGGATTTAAGTTCACTAGAATTCACCAGTAGTAACTAACCAGTTACAAGTAACCTGGTTGTGCATAACCGAGCAGTGTTTACAACCCCCTCTCAGTAGCAGCCCAAGGTGAGAAAGCAACACGTAGTTACATGATAATTGTTTCGACATGTTACTCTGAAGCGTCTTGAATCAGACAGCTACGCTAAGTGTTGACAACTTAGAAACTCTGTAGCATTTCATTGGAAATCTCAAGCTTCGACCATAGGCTCCGGCTCAGACGAATTTGGAGTGCTTGCCTTGCTCGGGTGAACTGAATTAAATAGGATGTCCTTTATCACCTGAAGATGTTGTAGGGAAAATATTAAGCAAGATAGGAAATATTCGGTGGATATACTCCGTAGTTAAATTGTGACCAGAGTCAAGTCAAGGATCACCTGTGACATGAGGCCATGAACCTGTTCAGCTGTAATCTTGGAGCTATCACGAGTTACCTTAGCCAGCGGGGACTCCTCTTGCTGAAGAAAGCATTAAGCAAAGAAGAAAACTGTACTAAGTTTTCTCGCTAAAGCAAAATTACATAACGGTAAACATTTAGGATATGCGACAGATGCGGATATAAAAAGACAGCTATGTTGGAGAGCATGAGATTGGACAGCAATATTATGAAACTAAGAATCATGTGTGCTGCTGATGTGCTAACAGCACAATGGAAGGGGCACATACAATGAGAAAACAAACTAAAACCATCTATTTGTAAGAATGTTGTTCTGGTCCTACTGGATCTGAACTGAAATATATCCAAAGATAAACTTGATTATATGTCACAAGCGAACAAGGTAATCAGAAATGGACCATACTTTCCATATCCTATCAGCCACGTGATATTTTTAAGCTTACTACTTACAATCATCAGTATGTGTACTCAGCATCCAGAGAACTCCCACTAAATCATACTACAAGGGTAGTCAACAAAAGGCAGCAAATAATTGGCAGTCTTGCTGGTGAAAATATTTGAGACATACCACGGATGCAGATATGACGTTATAGCTATACTGGAGACTAAGATGAGGCGAAAATTGTTATGATGTTAATAAATCATGTGTGCTGTTGATGTGTAAGCATCACGATGCAGGGACAAATATAACAAGGAGAAGACAAAATAAAAACCGTTTATATTATATCTAAATAGAAGATTGTTCAGGTTCTACTGGACTTGAACTGACATATGGCCAAAGACAAACTTGTAAACTGTTGCAGATAACAAAGTGAGATGGACTAGTAATTTTGAATCCTAGCAGCTATATGGATAGACAAATTTGATCTCACGCTAACTATTCACTATTATCATTTTGAGTATTCATCCTCAAGAATACTCCCCCTAAAGAAATTGAGCACAAATAAATTAATTACTACTCATATATGGATATGTGCTGCTCAAGTATAAAAAGAACTAGCCTTTCCTAAGTGTCCAACCATTGAAACTTCTCAATTATCCTCATTGATTCATCTGCTCGGAATCAAATTTTAAAGGAGAAGAAAAATATGACTTTATTCTATTTGATGAGACTTCGACGTGTCAACTATAGCTGGTAATTATTTCTTGAGTGCGGTTACACAGAGTGATCCACTTATTATTGAAAGCAACAAAGAGGAAAAAGAAACAGCCAACTGACACAGTTGAGAATTAAAAGCTGCAAGGAACTTGACGGTTTGGGTGGCAATAGATGTTCAACAATGCAAGATTAAATAGTATCATACTAGTGAACTTCACAAAGCCAAAACAGTAGTTTAGGCCATCAATGGGAATGCAAATTAGCTCAGCTAACAAACTGACCTCTTTCTTGCGCTGTGATGGCATAAGCATGCCACCAAATCGACTGTGCGCCAACTGACCTTCAGCTTGCTCTAGTTTATCAGCTGCAAAGGATGAGATGGTTCATTATGTTATCTAGGTTTACTGGAAGAGAATTAACAGATATCTATTAACCTCATAAATGAAATGCTTGCCTAAATCAAAGATTTGCCCGGCAACATAATCCCTGTTGCCCAGAAGCGGTGATGAAGACAACGTGTTGACCCAGTACTTGTTCCAGAGCAGATCGAGGAGGTGAGAGTCC
>LAPY01004002.1:17856-33520 GCA_000970635.1 Eragrostis tef
TTGAAAATTGTGTCCCTGCTACAGCTGCCCGCCGAAGAACGCCACCATGGCCGGGAAAGGAACAGTTAAAGACGTTCTATCTCTGCGTAGACCAAAACCACGGACAGGGACTCCCTCGGCACAGTGTACCGGTTTACAGCTTAGAACAGAGACAAAAACCGAGGTAATAAAGTTGGCGTCGTTCTCTTCGCGGCCCTTCCAAAGCTCTTTGTGCCGGCGGAACGTTTCAACGAGAGAAGCATCACCGTCAAACACCAGTGGCGCCGCTGCTAGATCCTCCCACTGCAAAACACCCGATGCCACCAACGTAAGCAAATAGAGAGAGCGACCGGTCCAATGCAGACGGGAAACTTTCACAGCAACACCGCGAAAGCGCCCCCTTGTTTTTCTGCCCCAGACCGGACGATCCTTGTTACTCCTAAGTTGTAACCCATTGGCGACGAATCCAAAGAAAGAAACGGTGGCTGGAAAACGATCCGGAAGCCGCTGGCCACCAGGCGACGAGGCGAACCGTTCCTTTCATTCTCCTCCTGCTACCTGCTGGCGACCAAGCGTCGGGACGTGCGTGCCTCGTCCCGGCGCTAACGCTGCTTTTGTTGCGTTACGACTCTCGCGAGAATCTTTCTCGTCCGCTTCCCGCGCGGGGCTCTCTGGCGCCAACCGATGCGCAGGGTCTGGACGAGGCAAAATTCGTGTGGAAATGGGAACTGTTTCCCGAGGCCGCAGAGCGGTGGATGGAGTGTGGAAGCGGAGGTGTGAACCGGAGCATGGGCGCCACACACAGGAGGAGTGCGACGGCGACGCGACGCCCGTGACGCCGAGCGGTCGGGCGGCGCCACACTGATAACTCGCTCGCCGCGAGCCAACAAATGGTCGTGGTGAGCACACGCCTAAAAAACGGCAGGTGCATAATGCTCCTCAATAGAGGCTCCTAAGTTGTTGGAAATGCCCCCTTTGCAAAAAAATCAAGTTGTTGGAAATGATACGGGGGGAATAAAACAATAAAACCTTAGCGCCACGGAATGCATGCCATGCGGTGGCTTTTGTTCGAACACGATATGCACGTACCGGGGTTGGTGTGTGCCACTGGAAAAACCAACGTACGAACACTACAAGACTTCAAACTTTTCCTCACAGTTTATTAGCAAATGGTCAACAGTTTGTAGTATGATTGATTTACTAAGTATTATAACCGTAAGAGATGAGTTTGTAGGGATTAATGTTGTTGGTAACCAGTTTAAACTACAGGGAAATATACCATCTTGTACTATCGGGCACTCAAGAAGAAAGCTAAAGAATGAGAAAACTATAGGCCACTCAAGAAAAACTGTAGAGAAATATAACAAATTTTGTAGTAGAAGGCAGCGGTGCAGTCTTCGGTCATGGTAGCACCAAACGGCCATACACCGATACACGTAGGAGTACGCGGTACGGCCAACCAAGAGGTGTCAAGGTCGTACCCTCTATGCATGCCACGCGTCACCTCGAGATCCGTGCGCGAGCCTGGAGGCTAATGGTTGATTGCCCAATCATGTGTCCCCAGGCAGCTCCATCAATGCTCGCGGGGTGGTCCTTCTCGAGCTTTACTCCCGACCGACTGGTGGGCCCGCGATGCAATGCGGCGGTGGGCCGATCGCTGCCGTCCCACTGCTCTCTCGACGGACACGATCCGGTCAAGGCTAATCCCCATCACCCCCTTCTCTTTCTTTGACTCCAACTACACCCTTGGAAACCTAGAAAACCCCCTCTAATTTTTTTTTTTTGAGTCTTTGACCGGCCTGTCAACATCCGTGTGGGTCCCACTGCCACCACGACATATCTATGACCACGCAGTATACCAAAATACTCCTACGGCCCTTCGATTTGTATACTCCGTTCCTGGCCATTCTCTCTCCTTGACTGAAGGGCCTTCTGCATGTGCGCATTTCCATCTCAGTCCTTGGATAATACTAGCAGTTCCTCTTTTCCCCAGTCAAGCACTCATCCAGCAGCTTTTGTGGACTGCTAGATGGAAAATTCTTTCAATGCAGAAAATTCTCTAGAAACCATTCGAATCTGCATGCACCTCTACCGAACCTAAATTGCTTTGGGTCTTACCTAATTTTGTGTTTATGATCTGTAGGAAAACTATAAAATATTAAGGGTTTGAATTTCAGATACAGGTATACAACGTCTGAAACACATGGATGATTTTTCCTACTTTGAATCTCATGTAGTTAGGTGCCGGCATTTTTCTAGTTGCATTTTTGTACACTGTCATTGTACTGCAGACTTGACTAACCACCAGATAGCTGGTCTTCAAGCTTAATAACTTCTGCTAAAGCAGTAAAGCTCAATTTTAATCCTAGGCCCATGTAAATGTCAGACTTGCATCATTTGATTAAGAAATTAATGAACATTGGAACGATAAGATCAACACCTCACGCTGTTTTAGTATTATTTGATTTCTTTCTTTTTTTTGGTTCCAGTAAGGGCCAAGTCACCGTGACTAATCTCTAGAAGGAAATATTTGTGATTCAAGCTTGGATTCTTTTGTTCAATTCAACAAGGCAGCATACATCATTCTCTACAAACTTTTAACATTTTCTTAGCGATCTTTTTCCTATGTTGAAATAATATCCAGTTCTTCCACGACAATGTATTTTTTTTAATAAAAAATGCAACAAGGAACATGATAGTCCTAAAATATGAAGGATGACTAGGAGGAATCAATTTTCTTCAGTGGAACAAGAACGAATAAGTGTCTTTTTTGTTTTTTCTCATTTTTTACCTTAGAAAGGAGAATAGGTGATTAAAAAGTTACTTGACAACTTTTAAGGAGTTTGATTGGCAGTAATCGCTCGCCACACCACAACCTTGGTTGCTGCATGAAATTTAGTAGCCTTTGGTTGCTCACTCTGATATATTGCCATTCAAAAATAGCCTGCTTTCTCGCCGCAAAACGTGGCGCGGATTTTACTCGCCACAAAGTCTGGTGCAGTTTTTACTCACCGCAAAGTGTGGCGACACCTACGGTAGCGTTATGAACTGAAGCAAACATGCCATTTGAATGTTGTTCTAGTTATATTTTTGGCTTTTCCTTCTAGGAAACAAAGAAAAAAATTGAATAGAAAGGAAACTTTGACAATTTTATACGTCACCTTTTGAATATGTAAAACACCATTAGGAGACAATTCTCCTAATGGTGTTTTTACAGCTATATAGATTTGCGTTTGTTAGGAGGGGACTTTTGCAAAAAGAGTGTTAACAGGGTGGAATATAAAAAGCGGCCTCGGAGTTGCTATCGCAATATCTCTCCACCTTTGACCAGTGCCGCCTCTTCTTCTTCTTACTTGGCTCCCTTCCCATTTTACCTTCCTCGCCCCACCACATTTGCCCCTATATCTCTCGCCTGCCATTTGCTTTCCTCTCCCCCGTCCTCCTTCCCTAGATGCCAATCGCTAGCTGAGCGCCAGCGGCGAGCGAATCCCTCCCCCCATTCCCCAGGCGCCGGAGCGCAGTCCCGCCGCCAAGGTCCGGGCCCAGGTGCCACCTCGCTCTTCTCCTGTTTTCTCGTCTCCTTTCGGCATCACGAGTTGTTCGCTGGCTTTATTCGGTGCTTTTCTTCGTGCTTCTTCGAGTCTGGGCGTGCGGCGAGTCGCGCGCGCGGGTCGTTGGATCTTACATCGTCTTGCTAATCGCGCTCGCTCGCGCTTCAGTTCGAACCCGCTGCTAGTTTCATACCATGTATTGTGGATACGCTTGCATTGTAGATTTCGCAGAATGGGGGCTTCGGGTTAGGCTTGTAAGCTTGGGAAGGCCATCAGAATGATATTGCGGCGTCCCCGAGTTCGTGCGGGAGCTATTCCTGGTTGGTACGGTCAAATTGCTTAGTTGTGCACGAGCGATTATTTTTTAGTTGGTCGCTTGACCGAGATTGTTGTTTCTGGGTAGATTAGGTGAGAATCCGACTATTCAATCCCGTTGGTGTTAATGCGGGAGTAGTTGCCGGCCTGCGCAGTTTCTGAGAAGTTGAGCCGCAGCCGAACTAATAATGTATAGGCCTAATGGCATCTTGAATGGTATTTACGCTTGTCAATTGATTCCACACGTCGCATAATGACTTAGCACAACAATGTAATACGGGACTGGCTAATTTTTGCAATATATGCTAACACTTCATAAATTTTGGAATTGTGCAGGAATTTGTCCCCTGTGTATCGATGATGGGTTGCTTCACTGCCCTCAGATCCAAGAAGAAGAAAATTCCCTCTGAAATATTTCCCGCTACAAGTGCCGTCCTTGCAATCAGCTCCTCCTAGTTTCAGGAACAGAGCTAAGATCTCTCAGTCGGCAACTAAAGTTTCGAACAGCAGAGCTCGCGTGTTGTCTGCTCCTTCAACCCTTCTTGTGGTTGATCAGTTTGGTTTTCCGTATGCTGAATTCAAAGATCAAGATGACTCCAGGGATAAGGAGGGTTCTACAAAGGGGCACCGATTTTCCAATCCTTTGCCTCTTCCACTTCCTTCTCCAGAGGGAAATTCTTTCAGGAACTTTGGTAGCTTCAAAGCCAGCAACGTAAGTGGGCCACTGGAGGCATCAGGCCCTCTACCACTACCCCCAAAGAAACGCGACGGACTTAGGATCTTCTCTTATGAGGAGGTTTCTTCTGCTTGCCAGTGGTTTTCTGGTGACCAGTGTGTATCAGAAACTCTAAGTTCAACATCGTACAAGGCAACCTTCAGGGATGATTTTAGTTACACAAAGACCACCGAAGCAACGGTTGCTTGTTTACTCCCCTCCACTCAGGTACGATCCACAGTACAAATTTGTTATAATCATTGATCTTGGTGATTTTCGACGAGCAGTCAGCAATTTGCTTTCTGCCCAATCATGCCACCTCCACCCGCACGCTAAACACTACATTGCATTTAATGACACAGTTTGATCCTTATGGTTGGAGATGACTATATGAACTCTGTGCACCCGCTGCATGTATACACCCTAAAAAGCCTGTGTATTCTATTTAAAAGCTGAATTAAGGCTAGAGTAATTTGCAAGAAAACATAAATAAAGTATGCTAGGTTAACTATTTCAGGAATTTACATATGCTTCATTCTTTTTTAATGATAATTATAACATTTGCCGAGGTGCGATGAGGCAACATGTTTCTGAAGCACAGTGATCATGTGTTTGATCCTCTATCGTAACTGTGATTGCAAGATGCTTTCTCTGCTCTTTCAGAATTTGTCCTTGGCTCCTCAATATGTCGCCCATTGATGTTTCCATTTGTGATTTTGTAACTTTTACATGTAGCTTAGGTAGCGTTTCTTTGATTGATGCAAAAAGCTTGTCTGATGCTACTAAGTCCTGTCTTTTTGAAAATATTTAGGATAGCTACTAGCCTGAATTGTTTCGTGCAAACATAAAAGTTTATATGACTCAACTAAATATTGTCATTTTGTTTATCAGTGGCATGTCACTCGCAGCGCTGATATTTCAGAATTCAGCCAAGGTTGCTAATGCACATATTGACATTGTTTTATCACCTGCAGAGCTTGAAGGAATTCAAAACACAAGTTAACACATTGGCATCTCTTCAGCATCCGAATTTATGTAAACTAATCGGCTTTTATGCAAGAGAAGATTCTAATGAGAGGATGTTGGTTTATGAGCGTCTTCATCATGGCAGCTTAGATAAGCTACTCTTTGGCAGACCAGATGGCCGTTTCATGGACTGGTCTAAACGTTTGAAGGTTGCTCTGAGTGCTGCCAGAGGTCTAGCTTTCTTGCATGACGAAGGACCCTTTCAGGTGACCACTACTTGATTTATCGTTCTGTGATATTACGAAATTCATGGTTTTAATTTTACCAGGCATTCATCTGTGATGTTTATTCATTTGACGTTAACTTTTATTTTTTTACTATTCTTTCACAGGCCATGTACAGTGAATTCTCGACTTCGAACATCCAAATAGACAAAGATTTCACTGCTAAGCTATCAGGATATGGTTGTGTTGGGTTCAGCGCTGAGGAGGAGATACCTAAAGCATTTGTGGTATGTTTCTGAGTCTGATGAAGATCCTTTTATCCCTTGAGTGACAGCACAATCACTGCCTCTTTTCCTTCCATAGGTTCTCTTAGCTCAGATTGCATGGGTTTCCAAAAAAAAACATGGGTTCTTTCAACATGCCTTTCTTCTTGTTAAATGGCATTCAGTGCGGTGTCAGCAATTTAATTATGAAATAAAACTAGCTACTAGATATCTATTGATGATCATTATCATGTTGTTTACTGAAGATTTGTTTTTCTTCAGTCTGCAGCAAACCTTTCAGTGGAGACTTTGGAAAAAGGTTTACTCACTCCCAAGAGCAATGTATGGAGCTTTGGAGTTGTCCTGCTTGAGCTAATAACAGGAAGGAAGAACCTTGATGTCAGTTCCTCAAATGAAGAACGTAACATCGTCAAGTGGAGTAGGCCTTTCCTTACTGACGATAGTCGGCTTTCTCTGATCATGGATTCCCGTATAAAAGGGCGCTTTCCTACCAAGGCTGCTCGAATTGTGGCAGACATCATACTAAAATGCTTGCATAAAGATCCATCAGAGAGGCCAACGATGCGGGACGTTGTGGAGTCCTTAGCAAGAGTCCAGGAAATAAAGGTTCCTAGCCGATATCCTCTGCAAGAGCCATCTGCTGCTCCAAGGAAAATAATGATGAAATCCACAAGCCTCAATGGCATTGTTCCCCAGCATCCTGTAATTACCTTCTCTCCATCGCCTCCTTCGCAAAACCAACACTTGATCTCTCCAAGATCCTCGACATCTGCATTGCTTCATCCAAGGGCATGTTACTCTACTCTGGATGATCCCAGAGTAAGCTCTATCAAGAAGACAGCCCCCCCTATCGTGCGTAGGTCCAGTGTTGAAGGTTTTTGAGTGTTCATAGTGTTCTTTTCTTTGATTTATTTGTTTTTTGATAGCCTAGTGATTTTTAGTGCTTGTGCTGTATACAATACAAGTGCCCTTTTGTGATGCCACCCTTTAGTAATAACTTAGCAGAGCAGGGTGAATTGTAAATAGGACCTGGTTGTAGATACTTTTTGTGCTCTAACAGGGTGGAAGCAGCGTTCTATGTGGGCCTTGTGTAGCCTCATTATGCAATAAATTTGTGTTACCAGTTCTTGTTGGCAGTCAAACATTCCAGCTCTCTTTTGGCCTGGTGCCAAGTGTTGTTGTTGCTTGTCGGCAAGTACTTCTTAATCGACCGAATGTTCTATCCACATGACGATCTCATGTGACATGTTGCAGCCGGTACAAGGAACTGTTCATAATATCTGTTCCAGTAGTTAGAGATGTTGAATTCCTGTCTGTGGAAAGTCTGATTTGTCGTTGCCATTATTGACTCTGACCAGGCTGATTGCTTCTTTGCCCGATGTTCCTCAATTGCTGGTCATACTTATGGCGCTCTTGTTGCGTTTTGGTTGTTTCTTTCTTTGCTGAGCACGTTTCATTTCAGAACGTCTTGTTGATGTCTAGATAGTGATCTCGACATCTGCATTGCTTCATCCAAGGGCATGTTACTCTACTCTGGATGATCCCAGAGTAAGCTCTATCAAGAAGACAGCCCCCCCTATCGTGCGTAGGTCCAGTGTTGAAGGTTTTTGAGTGTTCATAGTGTTCTTTTCTTTGATTTATTTGTTTTTTGATAGCCTAGTGATTTTTAGTGCTTGTGCTGTATACAATACAAGTGCCCTTTTGTGATGCCACCCTTTAGTAATAACTTAGCAGAGCAGGGTGAATTGTAAATAGGACCTGGTTGTAGATACTTTTTGTGCTCTAAAAGGGTGGAAGCAGCGTTCTATGTGGGCCTTGTGTAGCCTCATTATGCAATAAATTTGTGTTACCAGTTCTTGTTGGCAGTCAAACATTCCAGCTCTCTTTTGGCCTGGTGCCAAGTGTTGTTGTTGCTTGTCGGCAAGTACTTCTTAATCGACCGAATGTTCTATCCACATGACGATCTCATGTGACATGTTGCAGCCGGTACAAGGAACTGTTCATAATATCTGTTCCAGTAGTTAGAGATGTTGAATTCCTGTCTGTGGAAAGTCTGATTTGTCGTTGCCATTATTGACTCTGACCAGGCTGATTGCTTCTTTGCCCGATGTTCCTCAATTGCTGGTCATACTTATGGCGCTCTTGTTGCGTTTTGGTTGTTTCTTTCTTTGCTGAGCACGTTTCATTTCAGAACGTCTTGTTGATGTCTAGATAGTGATTGTAACATAGGTAGATAATCTCTTTCATCAGAGAAAACATCATCATTTGGTTGGTAGGCTCGGTGCCCTGTATAGTTTTTACTGCGCGTCGTTTCACGAGGTTGTACTATCATACTTATCCTCTCAGCAGACACGGGCTTTCTGGTCACTATTTTCGCTCTTCACCAAACCATCGATAAGCTTGCCGGTTGGTAACATGCTCCTTTTGACTGGATTTTTGTCTATCAGTATGTGAACAATAAGCACAATTACAAATAACGATCTTGTGAATCTTGCAGAGTATCTGATGGTAGACGAAAATGGCATAATGCAGTGTCACTTTGATCGTTCGACTGAGTTCTTGCAAGGCTTTGCTAGCCCTCCGTGACTCACCTAGTATCACTTTATCTTCCTTTTTCCACAAGGGTGTTGGGAAGGTCCCCATTCCCGTCCATCAGTGTCATGATTGAGTATAATTGAGAATATAATTGAGCGTCGGCGATCAGTGAAATGGAGTTATTCCTGGAAAAAAGAATAAATGGTCGGCTAAAATTGAATCAGCCAAGAACACGGTAGTTGCAGCATTACCGCATTACAGTATAAACAGTATTCATGGAAGAGCGCGGCGTGGCATCATCGTGCCGCCTTGGTTAGCAGCCGGGCCTGGCCGCCGCTGATGGGGATAGCCGACGGCACAAAGGCCCAATACCGAAGTGAATCCCCACCAGCCAACCAATTCGAACAGCAACTCCTCATGCGCGGTTTTGGCCCGGGAAAGTTTCCCCAAACCAAACTCGGAACCGCGGAGAAAGCAGCAAACTAGGTTTTCAAATCTGCCTTCAGTCCAATTACTCGAATGCCGGGTGAAAGCGGGGGGAAGGCGGAAACACCTCAAAGTCTCTTGAGAGCAAGTATAATGAGGTACATTCAGCTGGCGAAATGAGTGACCACGTCACGCGAATCTGAGTTGGAAGAGAGAGAAAGCCGGTGAGAGAATCAGGCGGACGACTTGCGAGTCGCTCGCTCAAAGCAGCATAACCGAGACAACGCTCGCTTCCAGCCTGCTGCATGCGAATGAGCCAACGCCTCCATCCTCTCTCATTGGATACTAGCACATGCAGGCATTAAATTTCGTAGCCCACTCTTCGCCGGTTCCAGTATATGCAATGGCTTTCTCAAAGGCTAAAAGTGACATGGCCGTCGTGTTTCGCCAGTTGCCGGCGAAGCCACTAACCCTGCTCTGATGCGCTAACATTTCAGCCTTTGCCTTGGATCGCGCGCCGGATTTGGGATGTCGGTGCGGTCTGGTTGCCCTGCGGTCATCAGGATCGATCGATCGGCTGAGAAATGCGGTATTTTCCTCCTCATTGTCCTCCAGATCGATCGGTTCTCTAGAATTGGTCATGCTATTGGTGAAAATTTCCAATTCGTTTGGGCTCTGCTTTCCCAGGATCCGGGCACGGCGGAGTCCAAGCAGCAGGGCTCACCGCCGCCGTGGACGAAGGGGCCCCTCCTCCTATACCTGGTGACGGAGGTCCAGCCAAGTTGTGGGGTGAAGAAATGTGGCGCTGGGTCCGAGTCCCATACAAGCTACTTTGGTGGAAGAACCATTCGGTTGCTTTCATGCTTTTGAGTTCTGACAACCGTAAAAGGTCAATCACTACACACTTCGAAATGTTTTTACATCTGCTTGAATACCGTCCCTGCAAAAAAGTTATTTCTGAATAAAGTGACCAAATACTATGCGATAGAACGTTGCTTGGGGTTGGGATTCGGTACAGTGCTGGTCATATGGTCTGTTAGTACTCAAACTAGTGGCTCTTGTGAATCTGAACACTGTCATGCGGGTTGATCATTTCTAGTAGCAACACATCATCCTGAAATAACTCCTTATTTATCTGTACCTGTGTATTGTATATCGTGTGACCATGGATCAGTTACTAATTGGTGGCCATCAGTTTAGCAGTGCCGATGTTCTTTAGTGTCTTGGTTGTCATTTGTCAAGCAAGGTGCTGGTTTTGGTGCACATAGTATTACAACCTGATGTTCCATAAGGGCGAAACGATTTATAGATGGACACAGCAATTATATTCTCTTTTCGTCAAAAAAAGCATATTATATGACCCCCTTACTCGTGGAACTTCTGTCTCAGCGATTTATGTCTATTATGTGTATATAACATTTCAAACTATACTCGTTTTTGGAGCTTGCATACATTCTCCTTCTGGGGCTGAGTGAAAGACACGCTACAAGCACTCCACATGGCTGCTTGGATATGGAAATTTCCGTGAACTGTAAATATAAAATCTTCAGATCACCAGCACCAAAACGAATGAACAAGCATTATGTGATCAGATTTTAGCAAATGGCCATTCTTTCGATATATTGAAATGATGACGAAGATGGCTGAGATTAAGATTGGGATAGTTAGTTGCAACAAAGTAGAAAGGAAAATTACATCATTTGCGACGTGGTTAGAGATATTCGAGATCCACTTTCATACTTCCCTGTACAGTTAGTAAGGTTAAGAATGATATCATACCCGAGACACGTGACAATATCTTGGTGGACTATACCATCTTGTGTGTGGCCATCTTGGGCACATAACTTTGTTTTGCTGGCTTCTTCTCTTACGAAAGGGCAGTCATCTTTCCATAAAAAGGAAAAGAATGCAGACTGCCCTTATCACGCTGTTTTTGGAATAGTATTTTTTTTCTATTCATTTTGTCTCAGAACTGAATAATTGATACACTATAATTTGGTCGGGGGCATGTGACAATTCTTTCATGTTTTATTCAGATGGTAGGAATGAAATTTCATACTTGATTGACATTGATATATTCTTAAGTCTCAAGTAGTTAAATACTCCAGTAAAATCCACAATTACATGTAAAATTGCTCTGTTGTTCTATCCTTTTTGCAGCTCTGCCATAATTGTGCATGGTATTTCTCAAAACTGATGGATTTCCAACTCCAGATTACATGTAAATGCTAGTCTTTCCAACCGGTCATACCATCTTTGACGCTTCGCCAACCAGGACCTACCACACTGCAATTGTAAGTACACTTTCTATGCTTGTGTTTCAAGCAGATTCTTAGCCGATACTGAACCTAGTTGATGCAATGCTAGTCTATTCCATCCTAAACTGGCTTATTCAGGAAATCACTCTGAATTTCAATTTTTTAAAACCAAGCGCATCACATATGTGAGCCTTGAACCTTTTTGTCCGGATTACTCTGGATATCACAGAATGGTATTCTCATGGGACCTAGCTACTTCTATTACTATTATCTGTTACAGATGTGTTCCCCGATCCATATGTGGTTGCAAAGCTTTCGGGAGTCTACACATATGATACTGTCACTTGGGAGAAGCCGTTCTAGCTTCCCACTCTGTAGGACACGGCAGCCCACTGGTCCAGACAGTGCTTTCTACCTTTTCCTTTATGTCTCTTTGCCCTTTGCATGATGCCTATCCTTCTTTTGGGCCTTCTGTTCGGGTTTATTAAGATTGAATATTAACGTGAAATGTTACTGTAGTACCAATGAGAAAATGCTCTCCTGCATTTACATTTTAATTGCTTTAATCCCAATCTTTGTTCTTGGTCAACAATTAATTGTGTCACACTGAAGTTCTTAAACTAATACATGCATGCGAAGGTATTTGTGGTACCACTTATAAAAACTAGTATTTGTTTTTTTGCTGAAGTTTGTATCCACACTTTCCAATGACAGTAAGAAACTAGACATTTCAAATAAGATGTACATCTGAAATTGCTAGTGCCTGGAAATTCTATTTATTAATTTTATTAAGTCTGCAATTTTCCAGTATTAAGAACGCATTTACATGATATTGAGCATTTTGTGTTTTTGAACTTCAAGAACTATATATTCCCCACCGGTCCTTGAGCCATTGGTCTGGTGCGTACACAAGTGTTTCTAGTTGCTCTCCTTTCATGATGTAGGTCCGTCTGTAGACTTCGCTTCATATGATCTGTTTGCAACAATAATTCTCTCTGCATGGATACAGAGACCTGTATGCATACGAGATATTCCTAAACATATTTGTTTCCCTTTGACGATTTCTTATCAGTAGGTCGCTGAAATATTTTACCAACTACTGGAACACTTCTTATCATTAGGTTGGCTTCCGGCAACTAGCATTGCAATTACTAGTACGTAGCAGGAGTAGCATTGCAATTCTTTTACGTGCTACACTATAAATTGTCATTTGGCTTGTAAGTAGTTCACTAATCGGCTCACTAGATTCAAGTAGACTCTCCAACACAATTTCTTCTAAGTGTGACCAGGAAAGCTGCTTGGCTGACGCTGCAACTTTTAGGTGATTATGTTTCCTGTTTTCTGAAAGTATAGCCCCCTCTTTGAAGATGCTTCTGGTTAAACTTCTCTGAAGATATTGCTTTGGTAGAGAAGGAAGATGCAAAAGGTACAGTTCTCACAATGCGCTTGCATTTTTGTTCGGTTTTGTTCCATCTAATCATGATAAGATTGGCAGGAGTTTTAGGCTTTGTGCAGTCTAATCATGTTGTGTAGGGGAACTGTGCGGAAAGGCAGACCATGTGCATACAATTGGAATTTCGCACTTGAAATTCGAGTCGGAATACTGCAGAGAGCGCTGAGAAAAAAAATCATGTCTTTTGCAAAACAAAAGCAACAGGTAATATATCCTCATCCGTCGTTTTCCAGATTCTTTCATTGCAGAGTTCAGATTCTTGCCACTATCCACAATGATCTGGTGTTGTTCTTCCAGCCATGTATTCAATGTTATTGTTGCTTTTGTTGCCGCTGTTGTTCGCCTACCCTCTTTCCTTACGGTAATTAGTTTGTCTCTCTTGTCGATAGCTGGTGAGGGTGGATTTATGCAATAGTCTACGATCACTGTTTCTGAAAGATCAGGGTCGGTCTTCGGTCTTCCAAGTCTAAGCAAACACTGTCATCACCGAACAAAGTGCCCAACCTAATCTACGCGTGCCACCGCTCCAGCTCACAGTCCACCCCAACTAGCAACAGACTACAGTTCGTGTTCTGTAAAGTCAATTAACAGAAAATCTCTTGGTAACAATACCATAATTTAAAGTAAAGGTTTCACACCCTGCTAATGATTCTTTATGAAAAGCTTCGGGCGCCTGCATGTGGGTCTGGATCTAAGTAGGTAACTTGTGCAGAAAGACTAATTGAGATTGCATTATGAGAGACAGCGGTAACACCGGCAGCCTGCGGGGGACACCATCGGCAAGACTGCATGATTCTCCCTCCACAACAAAGCATCGCGGTTTGCATTCCTGCCTCCCTTATTTTATCATGCATTTCTCCTGTTCCATTTATCCTTGATAATCTCTTGCATAATCTATTGCTCCGTACTTCACATCTTGGATCCACATATCAGCCACTCCTCTGTCCCAAAACAAATGACAGTTTAGCTTTGTCCTAAGTCAAAGCATTCTAACTTTGACCGAGCTTATACGAAAAAGTGTCAATATTTTTAGTACCGAACAAGTATCATTAGATTCATGTTGTAATATATTTTCATCTTATATCTATTTGATACCATAAATGTTGATACTATTCTAAATAAACTTGATCAAACTTAGTATGGTTTGATTTAGGACAAACCTAAAGGGACAGGGGAGTACAAAGCATTGTATATTGGTTACGTGTAGTATACTACTAGCTGAATGTCAGCTAACAGCCATTTGGGCTAAGGCCTTTGTTTTCTTTATGTTTACCGTAAGTAGTAAATTAGCAAGAGGAATCTGATCTCACTTGCAAGTATATACAATATTCAGTTGCTACCAGTATTATAACAGTGTTACTATAGCTCACTACTCCTACGAGCTTATGGCGGTAAATTTTAAAATTTCGAAGAAATGTCCTTCGCTCACCATTCACCAAACAGGTCACCAGGGGCGTGGTCGCGTGGGTGACCGGGCAGACCCATCACCGCGCTGCGGGCCTGCGATTGCCACTCATTCCATGGTGCTCCAGATCGCAATAAGTTTCCATATTAAATGCTCCTGCTCTGAACCAAAACTACCGGCCGGGTAATTGAAAGTTGTTGTGACGCATTGAATACAAGCAACCTTCAGACACTGCACAATAAGCGCAAGACTGGAATCAGAAAATTGGCACAAAAATCTGACTATATTTTTTTGAATTCCATCGTAATTTTGGCAACCTACAGTAAATTATTATATTCTGCACGCTGATAAATCCAATCATAATCAATTACCTTCGCCACAAAGAACTATGGAGTGTTGTACTTGGATTACATCAGATCAGACAATTGCGGAGCGTTTGGCAAAAATAATACTCTCTCTGTCCCAAAATACTTGACGTCTTTGACTTTCAGACATCAACTTTGACCATTTGTCTTATTTAAATTTTTTACAAAAATATTATTTATTTTTTTATAACTTATTTAAATATTCGAGATACTTCAATTATTTTAAGTCAGAGAAAGTTGGCCAACGTGTCTACCAAAGAGAGTTGGCAATTAAAGTCTGTGAAACATATAGTACGAGTATATCTTCGCAATAGAAGTACAGAGGCATAAGCATTTGTTGCAACCTTAGCTTTGATGGCGGCAGTGGTTCCAAACGCTTTATGCTTTCAATTTTTGTTCGTTTTGTTTAAAAAGACTAACAATTGTGAACATCTAACTGAAATAAAAATATATGTATTTGGCATAATTTTTAGCAGGAACCCTGATTTACCAGGAGCTACAAAACTGATCTTAACATTTTTCAGTACCACTCCTTTTGGGCAAAAGCGCATCTAAAGCGAGAAACCAGATCATTTTGTCCATTCCTATTTGTTCTACTCGTGGCACATTTATTGCAGTCCAAGGGCCACCTGCTGCTGCTTCACTTGTCCCATCCCACTCCCTCCACCCCCGCCGGGCTCGCCCTTCACTACCCCCCTGCCGCCGGCACGCCCCCGAAACTGCCCCGCGCAAATGGCCAAGGCGCCGCTGTGATCCCTCCTCCGGTCCACCCTCCTCGCCTCTCGTCTCCCCCTGCTTCCGCCGCGTCGCGATGTCCGCCTCCTCCGCCGCCGCCCGCCTTGTCCTCGCCCTCGCCGGCCTCCTCCTCGCCGCGGCCGCGGCGACCAGCGCGCTGACCGACGACGTGCTGGCGCTGGTGGTCTTCAAGACGGGCGTCTCGGACCCGTCGGGCCGCCTGGCGTCGGCTGCGACGCGCGCACGGGACGGGTCACCTCGCTCTCGCTCCCGGCCGCGTCGCTCTCCGGCCGCCTCCCGCGCGCGCTGCTCCGCCTCGACGCGCTCGCCTCCCTCTCCCTCCCGCGCAACAACATCTCCGGCCCCGTGCTCCCCAACCTCCTCGCCGCCCTCCCGCGCCTCCGCTCCCTCGACCTCTCCTCCAACCGCCTCGCAGCCCCCGTCCCGACGAGC
>LAPY01004002.1:33923-47840 GCA_000970635.1 Eragrostis tef
CATCCCACCCGCCGTGGCCTCCTGCGCGTCGCTCGTGTCCCTCAACCTCTCGTCCAACCGCCTCGCCGGCCCCATCCCTGATGGGCTCTGGTCGTTGCCTTCGCTCAGGTCGCTCGACCTCTCCGGCAACGAGCTCTCCGGGAGTGTACCCGGCGGTTTCCCCAGGGGAAGCTCACTACGGGAGGTGGATGTGAGCCGTAACCTCCTCGCCGGGGAGATACCGGCGGACCTCGGCGAGGCCGCGCTGCTCAAGTCGCTGGATTTGGGGCACAATTTGTTCACCGGTGGCCTGCCGGACTCGCTCCGGAGGCTTACCGGGCTGCAGTTCCTCACCGCCGGCGGCAATGCGCTTACAGGGGAGCTGCCGGCGTGGATCGACTTGTCCGGCAACCGCTTCACGGGCGCCATCCCCTACACCGTCGCCAACTGCAAGAACCTGGTGGAGGTTGACCTCAGCCGCAACGCGCTCACCGGCGAGCTCCCCTGGTGGGTGTTCGGCCTGCCGCTGCAGCGCGTATCGGTCGCCGGGAACAAGCTGTCCGGGTGGGTCAAGGTGCCGGACGACGCTGCGATGGCTCTGCGGGTGCTGGACCTGTCGAGCAACGCGTTCTCTGGCGAGATCCCGCCGCGCATCACTGCCTTTGCCGGTTTGCAGTCTCTGAATCTGTCGTCGAATTCCATTTCCGGTCATCTGCCGGCCGGCATTGGCGGGATGAGGCTGCTCGAGGTGCTCGACGTGAGCTCCAACCAGCTCGACGTGCGGATTGGGAGGAATTCGCTCACCGGACGCATCCCAGCCCAGATTGGGAACTGCAGCTCCCTCATTGCCCTGTAAGTGATTTTTTGCTTCGTTAAAAATAAAATTTACTGGTAGTAATATTCCCGTAGTTAGTTTTTGCGTCATCGGGATTGCTTGCGCGTGAAGTTGACTAGGCCTATTTCTTTTTCTTTTCGTGACTGCTTTGACTGCTTTCCGTTTCCGAGGTTCCAGAGACGTTGTAGAAAGTGATGTGTAGGACAGTGTTGTCTTATTTTCTGTTTGGAACCCCAAACCGCAAATTATGGGTCTGTGTTTGTCATCTTGTTTTGCTCGCTGCACCGTATCTTGTCCTCATTTTTTTTTCTTCTAGATACACTAAAACTGAATACTCATACAAAGTCAAATGCCTACGTGATCGTGAGTAGGATTCGAAACACCTGTCCACTGTCCTCAGCAAACTGATCAGATTTAAATCCCAATTTGTGTAGTTCAGTTTTTTATAAAATCATTTTGATTGAATATAGAGTTGTGCTCTTCCATTGCAGGGATTTGTCACACAATAGCCTCACAGGGTCAGTTCCTCGCACCATGGGCAACCTAGCCAGTCTCCAGGTGGTCAATCTTTCTCAGAACAAGCTGAATGGGACATTACCAGTGGAGCTATCTAATCTGCCTAGCCTCCACATCTTTGACGTCTCCCACAACATGCTATCCGGGGACCTGCCAAATAGCCGCTTCTTCAAGAACATCCCCGAGTCCTTCATTGCGGACAATTCTGGGCTCTGTAGCTCGCGCAAGAATGATTCATGCAGTGCAGTTATGCCGAAGCCAATTGTGCTCAACCCCAACTCCTCGTCGAACCCATCTTCGCAGGCCACACCTAGTGCTCCTAACAACATGCATCACAAGAAGATCATACTGAGCATTTCCACCCTCATCGCCATTGCTGGTGGTGCTGCTATTGCTATTGGAGTGGTCACAATATCTGTGCTCAACCGCCGTGCCCGTGCCCGTGCATCTGCTCCCCGATCAGCACCAGTTGTTGCATTGTCTGATGATTATCTGAGCCAATCCCCTGAGAATGATGCTACGTCTGGGAAGCTTGTCATGTTTGGTAAGGGCGGCCCTGAGTTCAGCGCCGGTGGACATGCCTTGTTGAATAAGGATTGTGAGCTTGGACGTGGAGGTTTTGGTGCGGTCTACAAGACAGTGCTCAGAGATGGACAGCCGGTAGCCATCAAGAAGTTGACTGTCTCAAGCTTGGTCAAGTCTAAGGATGATTTTGAGCGACAAGTGAAGATGCTTAGCAAGGTGCGGCACCACAATGTTGTCTCACTCCGAGGATTCTACTGGACTTCATCACTGCAGCTCCTGATCTATGATTACCTGCCTGGTGGGAATTTGCATAAACACCTGCATGAGTGCACTGAAGATAACTCACTCTCTTGGATGGAGAGATTTGACATCATCCTTGGCGTCGCGAGGGGCTTGACATACCTGCACCAGCATGGTATCGTCCACTACAATCTCAAGTCCAGCAACGTGCTGTTGGACAGCAATGGCGAGCCCAGAGTTGGCGACTATGGCCTTGCCAAGCTGCTGCCAATGCTGGACCGGTACGTCCTCAGCAGTAAAATTCAGAGTGCACTAGGGTACATGGCTCCAGAATTTGCATGCAAGACGGTGAAGATCACAGAGAAGTGTGACGTCTATGGCTTTGGGGTGCTTGTGCTTGAGGTCTTAACAGGCAGGAGACCTGTGGAGTACTTGGAAGATGATGTCGTTGTGCTATGTGATTTGGTCAGAAGCGCGCTGGAGGAAGGCCGACCAGAGGACTGCATGGATCCACGACTGTGTGGTGAGTTCCCAATGGATGAAGCCCTGCCTATCATCAAGTTAGGCCTTGTGTGCACCTCACAGGTGCCATCGAACCGGCCTGACATGGGGGAGGTGGTGAATATACTTGAGCTGGTGAGGAATCCTCAGGATAGTGCCGAGGATGAGCTGGTTTGAGTTCCTATCCGGAACCTCTGTTCTTATTTGCCTTGAGCCGCCTTTTCTTTTGTTTTCTGAAATGCATATATAATGCCTGATGGGGAAGAAAAGTGAGGATGCAGAGAGTGGAGTGCTTGTAATCTGTTCCAAATTTTAGAGATGCAAGGCTGTTTATTGCGTATCCGAAATTCTTTGATTCCTTGGAAGAGTTTGTAGGTCATGTAGCTACTGAGTAACTCGATGCAAGCTAGGTTTGGCGATACCTGGTCATAACCGGATGACTAACGTTCCAAGACAATTCTCCTGATAGTACGATTTTGTTCCAGATTACATTGTTCATCTCTTTATTATGTAGAACATTTCTTTGTTATGCTTGCATAGTTTTCCTTTTGCAGATTAAATTGCTCAACACTTCGTTGACTGATATTGATATAACCTTCTTATTATCAATCAATCACCTATGTAGGAGTAGAATACATCCAAAGCAATAGAGCTCTCATTCAAAGATTCTTTATTCATTGAATTTATCTTCAGTTGGAGTGTCAGCATTTGCATCAGACTGGCCTTTTGGGCAGGCATTTGATGTTACAGTAATTAGCAATCCTTGATATGGTACTAAAATACAGGAAATCAAGAACAACATTCTGTTTTGCCAACAAAAGACGTGTTGAACTCATTTTTGAGCAAGAGTCCCACGAACGTCGCCTCACCTGCCCCTTTCATGAACCAAAGGAGCTGCGGCTCGCGCCACAAGAGTTTCCACCGCAGGATAGGAATGGCCTTGTTTAAGGACAGGATCAACTGTTTCGGTCCTCCACACCACCACCACCTTGTGCAATAATGCCAGTAACATCAGCAGCAGGCAGCGTTCACCTCTGTGCTTCCCGGCGCCGATCTGTTTGGCCTGGAGTAGAGAATGCGCAAAGGCCTTCGAGACAGCGCTCATCAGAGAGCGGCGCTGGTGTGGGTGAAGCTGCCGACGGAACGGGGAGCCACGGAGCTGGTCAGGATAGCGCCTTTTTTGCGCTGCCGCGCCCTTTCCACCGAGGCACGGCACCAGCCAAACATGAATCATGAATAAATGGCCCATAGCCAGATGTAGGACTTGGTTATACATGTGGAGCATCATCAACGGAATGGCACATTCTTCAAATCACAAAACTCCGGTTCCTACTGTAGCAACAACTCGTTATCATGCGACTAATCAAGTCCAGTCCAGGAAAGAAAAAAGTAAGGAAATTGCAGTATTTCAGTTTGCTATCACCCTGAGAAAAAAAAATTGCCAGTTGGTCAAATACCGACAGAATGAGATCTACGTAGTGAGTGTTGGCGTGTGGGAAATGTGATGATCGAGAGATTCAAATAAGTAGGGAAGGAGTGTGGTGGAAGCATGCATGTGATGTCTGAGTGAATAATATACCCACGTTAGCTTTAATCACGGGAAATTGAGTACTCGCCCTGATTACGCGAATTTAGAATCATGGTTGAACCTCTAGGAAGGAAGGCTACGTGCTGTGGAGTAGGGCATTGCTTTTGATTCACTCAGAAGCAAACGAAATTGAGAAATGGTAGTGGTACATTGTTGCGATCTTGTCTACGCTAGGAGTGGACCAGCAAGCAGGTCTCGAATGGAGCAAAGAAACGCATACGAGGAGATTTGTTGGCAAGCAAACTCCTTGGGCAAGGTTAATGTTGACTGTCAATCTGTGTCACCGGCGCCGATCGAATCGTGGCGAGCGGAGCGCCGTGGGGATCGCGGGGCCGGTTTGTCGCGTTGCTGTTGCGAAGATTCGAAGAGGGAATTGATTTATCTCCCCAAAAATCTTACCCACGCGCGCACACGTGATTGCAGTAATTAGCCTCTCCACGGGACTCGACCCCTCGCTAATCCGACAGGAGGCTAGCGTACCTGCGTTGCTTCTCCTACGAACAAAACTCCCGCTCCCCGAAACGGTTGCCGTCTTCCAATGACCTGTCGCGTGCCGGGCGTCCGGCGCGCACGATGCCGGCGGGCAGAGAGAGGCTCGCGGGACGTGGCGGCATCGGCGGAGCCGAGAGGAATGGCCTTTTTGGGCAAAGGTGACGTGACGAGCAGCGTGCCAGTTACTCCTACAGTACTGTAACACTGTACAACCGGTACATGACGAGCAGGGTACTTTTGACTGCCACGCCACGCAGGTGTTGGTGGCGACGCACCCACCTCGGCATAGGGCTTTGGGCAGCTCATTGATGGCGCGCCAATGCGAGGGCGCGCGCCGGTGGGTGCATTCATGGCGCCTGCGCCCTGACGCCGCGGGCTGGGTCGAGGCCAGAGAGGACCTACCACATGCCGGCGTGTCGCCGCCGCGCTCCCCTCCAGGCCAAGGCAGACACTGTAACACTGTACAACCGGTACATGACGAGCAGGGTACTTTTGACTGCCACGCCACGCAGGTGTTGGTGGCGACGCACCCACCTCGGCATAGGGCTTTGGGCAGCTCATTGATGGCGCGCCAATGCGAGGGCGCGCGCCGGTGGGTGCATTCATGGCGCCTGCGCCCTGACGCCGCGGGCTGGGTCGAGGCCAGAGAGGACCTACCACATGCCGGCGTGTCGCCGCCGCGCTCCCCTCCAGGCAAAGGCAGACGGGGGCCTCACCGGCGGCCATGCTCGACTCGAGCCTTTCCGCTGCATGCGTCGCGGGCGCGGATCGCCTGACTTGCTGCATTTAAGGGTCTATCTACCGTCCGCTACATCGTACGGCGCTCCTGCCTCTTCTCTTCTTCGCCGACTTGTCCGCTGCGAAGTTGATACCCAGCGCCAGCCTCGCCGGAGATTACAAGAGCATCTCCCATCACTGCTGCCATGGCTGACGTTGCCTCCGGCCGTGGCCGCGTCGTCTTGGCACTCGAGGGAGGCTTGCCCCCGCCATCCAGGTGAGGAAGGCAAGCAAGACCTGTCCGTCGCATCGAGGAGGCCAGACCCGTCCTTAGGTCCGCCTGCATCCGGCGGCGGCTCCGCCCTAGGCTGCACCCACCGCGCGCCCTGTGGACGAGATCTCAAGCCGTAGGCGCCTTCTTCTCCAGCCCGTTGCCGCCAAGAACAGCCGCACGCTGGCAAAACTTTTCTTCCCAAATCCACGGAATCGACCTCCCAAATCATGTTTTAAATTAAATCAATTGCTCCACCGGATTGACCACCTCCTATCGATTCCATTTGGCTCGAAGCTGCAACATACGAATCCCATTTGGCTTGAATCGCATGAGAGAGAAGAAAGAACATCTATGCGAGAGAGACGATGAACAGAACAGCCATACGGGAGAATGGGAGGCCGTCCGATGCAGCGGACGGTGGATACGGGCCTACTGCAAGCGCTTGCGGTAAAACGCCCCAAGTCAGGCGATCCGCCGGCCGAGCACGCTCGGTACTGTGCTAGGCGTAGCGATGCGCGGCTCAGTGAACAGCGCGACAGGAGCACAGCGCAGGTGGAAGCGGTCGAGTGCACTGTTGTTGACGGCGGGGTATCGCGTCGATGCTGGAGCCGAATGGCATCAGTACCGTGGCGTGTGCGCCTCGTTTTGGAGCGAAGCAGCGCGATGAGAGGGGTCCCATGTGCGGAGGGCATCGCATCGCATCCCATCCGGGCTCGCAGTCGCATTAGATTCTCACGTTAGATTGTCAACCATCTCCAAGAATTGTAGCGGTTCGCTTCGCCTTCGAGATGCGAGTTTGTGAGGAGATTGTAGTCGTTCCTGCGTTTGACTTGGGTAGAAAGCGTGAGAGTCTTGAACTGGAGGCAGTGAACGTGCAATAAGCCCGTCAAGACTGTCGTAGGGGGATGTTAACGCGCGCGCGTCCCACGCGTCCCAGCGTCCGCCACGTGTTTCGACTGGCACTGTTCGTCTTCTTCGCCGACCCCCGCCCCCGCCCAGCCGCGCCTCTGCCTGCGCGACTCCGACGCCTTCCCCGGCGCCGTCGCCGCCCCCCTCCCCCTGGCGGCCGCCGAGCACGCCGTCGCCATGCTAAATTCTTCGGTCGTGCTCCTCCGCTGCCTACCCCGTCCACCGCCAGCCGTCGGGTCGCCACCGCCGTCCCCCGAACCCACCTCTATGTCCGGCGGTGATAGAAGCTTCCACTCTCAACAACTCCGAAACCCTAACCCCCTCTATCCTCCTCCACCACCGGCGGGCCGCGCCGCTCCGCCACCACTCATCATGTGCCTGGGCCGGGCCGCGGCAGGACACGCGCTAACGCGCAATAGACTTTCCCTTGTCGAAAGCAGTGACCTAGCCCAAAACAACTTTATTTTCAGAGGAAGCCCAAGCTGCAGAAAAGCAGCGACGACACATTACGACCCATTTCGGCTAATTGTAGAAGAAGCCCAAGTGGGGCGTAACCTTGACGCGGCCCAACTTCCTGTCGTCGTCGTAGAACTACCAGCCCACCTATGACCAGACCTAGCCTTTTGCCATCTTCTCCACTTTGTCCACACCTCACCGAGCTCGAGACCCGACGTGCTAATGGCGGCGGCGGCGAACCTCGCGGGGAGCAAGCGGGCGATGGCCTACGCGCTCTGCAAGCACCTCAACATCGATCCGGTTAGGGTTCTACAGCTCGCCTCTTAAGCCCCTGGTTTTGATTTGGCTGCTTCGAAGCTATTGAGCTCTGGTTCCCTTTTCGCTGTGTAGTGCTCCGGTTCTGTAGACGATGTTATCATGGGTCCGTGTGAGATTTAGATTGCAGATTTGCTAGGTAGTATTAGTAGCCTAGTCGTTTAGTTGCTGTAGAACGGTTGCTTAAGAAAAAATGCCATAGAAAGCAATTTTTGGGCGATGTTACTCTTAGGGTGTGGTGATTTCCTGCATCACATGTAGTTCAGAGTATTCGTTTACCTACCTGTATCATCCCCGTGTTGTGGGAGTGTGGAGTCTTAAGTGCCTGAATCAGCATACAGTTAGACAGATCAGAAACTGTGCATGATGTGTGTCGTGGAGGCATTTATGCCAAGGCTGCAACGTTTTCAGCTGGCGTTTGCAACATGACTATAACCTTGTATCTAATCATGCGGAGAAGAAGCTTGAAATCCCATCTGTGGCTTTTGCTACATTATTTCAGTTGTTTATACCTTTATGGTAAATGATGCTAGAACACTTGCTTTGCTTCACCTTTTGTACTGGTACCTGCAGTGCTCCCATGAAACTTGATTCTCATCACTTCATGTACATTCGAGATACTCATAAACTTGTATCATATGTGATGCACAAGTTTTGCGACTAGTAAATAATTGTGTTCTTCGGTGGACCATACTTTAAGTCTGTAGCTACTGTTGCTTATTGCGTGTCCTTTGCTTGTTTATTTGGATAAAATGTACTCAAATTTTATTGGGAAAAAAAGTTTATTTGCAAGGTTGGCTATTCCAGCTGGAAATTTTTTACTCATTTATTATATATGGATTTTACAGAACACTGTATCCAATGCAAGTATCGAAGAGAGTGATATTGAGAGCCTGTTTTCACATGTTGTGAAGTCACCTCAGGATGAGGTAGTGACTTTTTTTTCCATTTCTGTACACTAATTCAATTTGCTGCTGCTTATGTACACCAAATTCACTTCCGACTGCCCCATCCCCCGTTTTTTCATTAACAGGTGCTTAAATGGGTAAAATTTTCCAGCGACTTTGCTGGTAATGATGGAAAACAGCATACATTGCTTGCTAATATCAATGAAGATTTGTCCCAGAAGTCTGTTCTACTGGGTGGTGGTTTTAAACCATCAGTTGCTGATATTGTTGTGTTTGCCACCGCACAAGCTTTCATGGTCCGTGTAATGCAACTTTACTCATTTGAGCAACTATCATCAGATGCTAAATTTGTGATTTATTTTCTGCTACCTTAGTTTAGTCGCTCTCTTTCTGAATTTGATTTCTTTTATACATTTTAATAGTCCCCAGTGGATAAACCTTATAGAGGAAATTTAATGATCAATTTACTAATTTATTTTCATATGGTTATTCATTTGTGTACACTAAAGTGAAAAAAAGTTCCACGTGCCTTCTAAAGTCACAATAGCATGTATTATTTTTTCTGAAGTGAAAATCTTAGTGTTTAATGTTAAGTATTACATATTATGTCGGATACTATCTGCATCTCTGCCCTATATTAATTGTTTTTATTTGTTTCAGAGTCATCTTAGCGACAATGAGTTGCAGAAATATCCCCATGTAGTGCGGTGGATGGACTACATTCAGGTTCTATCTATTTGCTCATTGCTCCGATCTATCGTAAACGTGGAATTCATGCTGTTTCTATGAAAAAATATATTCAAATATTCCTTCTTGTCATGTTACATTGTTACTCGGAGCTACTTAATTTCTTGCCGGCTAGAGTTGAAAAGAGCCATTTTCTTTCTCATTTCCTGGATCCTATGGCAGTATTTTTGGACTGTTGACTAACCTAGAACATCTATCTATCACTTCAGATATGCCCCCTTAACATATAGAATCAAAATAAGGCATGTTTCTAGAACATTATCATTAACTTATATCCAAAGTCAACCCACTCACTATGACAGAGCTAGCTGAGTTTGCATGTTGTTCTAGTATGTTCAGTTGTTCACAGTATCTTACAATGTAACTTTTTGTTGCCTTGAGTTTCATGGCAGATTTCTATGATGTGTCACTAACTTTATGATGACGGACACATCTCATTTTCCATTTTTTAGAAAGGGCTGTCTGTATTAACAGGATGCAAGTTCCATGATACCATCCTCTTTCTATGGTAACTCCCATTGAAGTATCTCATGAAAATCTCTTTTGATGCAGAACGTTGTTGACTTTGGTACAACTTTGCAAAAGATAAATGTGGCCAAGTCTGTCTTCAATCCTCCTGTAAGTTGTTTTTTCTGGGGGTGCACTGGAAATATCTAATATTCTTGGTTCAATTTCATTCAGTACAAACTTGTTAAAGGTTAACCATATGCTGATGTGCTGCTGCTGTTTATAGTTTTATAATTCTAAATTAATTCACTTGTTCATTCACTCTATTTTATGATCTGACTGTACAAACCGCTGCTATGCTACTAAAGGAACCACTTATTCGCAGAGAAATTCTAAGATGATAACCTAACATTTCCTTTTCCGGTTATCTTAAAAATTCTTCGAATAAAGTTTTTGTTTGATCACCAAAGTAACCATACTGTCGTAAATTATATTTGCAGCATCCAAAGAAAGCTGATAAAGGTGACGCTGCAAAGAAAGCTGATAAAGGAGACGCTGCAAAGAAAGCTGATAAAGCAGACGCTGCGACAACTTCAAAGAAAGCTGTTTCAGGACAGAAGGTTGCTGACAAGTCAAATGGAAGCGCTGACTCGAAGAAAGCTTCAGGGGAGGTAGTTTCCTCTTAATTACACAAATTCTTGTTAGTTATAATATATGTTGGAAGATAGTGCAATCTAATAAATCTTTCTGCACTGTCATCTATTTTCTTGCAGCTGATTGTGGCCTTTATACTGATTACTTAAATCCGTTGTAGTTTTGTGATTCATATACTTAATCTGCAATGCATCGCTAAATGAAATGAATTGTGAATCTTCCGTTCTTATTATTGTTTTGGAATATATAATGTGTTAAATTGTATACAGTTTTTGAAATATCAATTCTTAATTTCATGTTCGTGCTCCATTTGTTGAGACGACTTTCCTATACAAGTTATCCTTATTTTTAAATAATTTTGATGATTTCCTTTCTTGTTTCAACCCTAGAGTAAGGCTCCTGAAGCTAAGGAGAATACTAATGCTGCTAAAAGCAACAAATCCTCTAGCGAGAAAAAGAAAGCACAAGCAACAGACAAAGCTCCCGAGAAAACTGCTGAGAAGGATTCAGAGTGCAGTATCAGTATCCTCAATATACAGGTTGGCCTAATCCGGAAAGCATGGAAGCACCCATCTGCTGACAGGTGCTGTATTCATAGACATCATTTTTCTCTCTGTTCTGGTTAATCCTTCAAGTTGTCAGTTGTTCCTTTTAAGTCTTCAATACAACTTCCTGTTGCAGCCTTTTGGTGGAGGAGATAGATTTGGGAGATGGCAATGTGCGCCAAGTGGTTAGTGGTCTTGCAAAGTATTGCAGTCCGGATGAACTTACGGTGAGTAGTTAGCAGCATGAAGGAACTGGAATTACTGTAAACTTTTGCCACTTTCTTCCTGGTCTCATTGTTCTGTTACAAACACGAACCGTTTCCCTTTTCAGAATCGGCACGTTGTCTTGATCACGAATGTGAAGCCTGGGAAACTGCGGGATGTTATGTCTGCTGGATTGGTATGTTCTGTCTGTTGTAGTTGTTTTTGTGAAACTCAGCAAAAATATGTTTAAATGTTGCTGTTGGTTAATTGATTTATCACCTTGCCAATATGCTACCATGGAGGAATACCAGCCACAAGCTCGCCTTGCTGTCTGGTGTAGCCTGGCCATATGTGTGTACTGAACTCAAAATACTAATATAGTATAGCGCGACACTCGAAGTCATTCATTTACTTTTCGTGTGTTCTTTCAAAGCACATCATGTTTTTTCATGTCAGCTAAGTGTTACCGTTGAACTTTGTAAATTTTCTCAACTCCCTGTCCGAACTGTAAGTGCCTTTTGTTGTTGGGAGGCTTTGAGCTATTGTTTGTTTACAGTATAATAATATGGCCAGGTCTTGTGTGCTTCATCTGAAGACCATACAGCTGTGGAACCTTTAATTCCTCCAGAAGGAGCCAAGATTGGAGAGCGGATTTCATTTGCTGGGTAAGAATTGTGTAGGCGCAAGATATCCTATTAAATGACTTGCTTGTGCAGTACTGCATCACATTTATATTCTGTCGAGATGTCCTTATTTGTGCTCACAAACATATAGATCAAGTTGTACAAGCTGAATTTCATGGGAACCATACATAATTTAAAAGTGAAATCCGAGCCAACTCATGCAACTGATATTTGTCATTTTAGATCTGAAAATGTAATTCAGCTTCATAACCATTTTGGTTTGGCGGATTGAAACTATAAAGAGTTAGTTTAACACTCTTGTCAATTTTCGCTAGGTTCATCTAGATCTTCGGTTTGTATTTGGCCTTCATCTTTAATTTAGACTCCTCACCGATTTTCCATGCCTCACTTATTCTTGATTGATTTATCCTTGACATGCAGGTTTGATGGGAAGCCGGAAGATGTCCTAAATCCTAAGAAAAAGCAGCTGGACAAGATTACACCGGTACGCACTTAACTGTGGCCTATTTCATATGATGTCATAGCACTTGTCATAGGATGCTTCGTTTATTCTTTGCCCCTGTTCATCGACCATGAATGGTTTTGTTGGCCTCTAGAGAATAGTTTGGTTAACTTACTGAGTTAAGAAATACAGAGACAATTTGACAACCATGTGTTTTTTCTTTGCTAAATGATGTCCATAACCACTAAAGCCGTTGTATTATGTATCCAGCATCTTCGTACTGATGAGAATGGAATTGCAACCTTCAAAGGGGTACCCTTTACTACATCAGCTGGTCCATGTAGATCTTCCATTCCCAATGCAAATGTTAAGTGAGCAGCTCATCAGACATGCTGATTACTCATTGATGTTGAAAAGCACATGAGAGGTGATTTTCCATTTGTGTGACATCTTGCTTACCCCATATCAAGTGTTGCTAGATGTCGTGATAGCAAGTTGAGAAGTTTAATATTTGAAAGGAAATTTTGACTGATGTTTGTGCAAAGGATTTCGATGTAAACTTCTGCGGAAGAGATGGAATATCCTCTACTCAGAGTTCTGATCTTTTCTTACTAGTTCTATTAGCCAATGTTACTCTGATTGGCATATTGACAGTTCACTACAGCTCTTTACTCGTTACTGTAGGTTAGGTGCCTTTAATTAAAGAGCCAATACCTTACTTGGTTGGACAGTTAGCATGAGTCGAGCATCAATTTCTTTCTTGTGCGGTTCCTTTTGCATCTCCTGCATCTTCTGTCTAACCGTAACAGTTTGCAGGAAGCAATGTGTTCAGAATCTGTTTCTTTGCTGAACAGGCACGATTGTGGCAATATTACCTCAGGTTTATGACGCTTCTATGTATAATGAAAATCATGTCTCTTCTGCGAAAACCCACCATTGGCTCTTCTGGAACAAATGAACTCTCGGACAGTTAGTTTTTGACGTCAACCATGAAAGGTTTGGCCCTGATGCTGAAATTGTGCAAAGAAATAGCTGTTTCTGTTTCTTTTCCGTCCAACGGTATACTAGTTGTCTCGGTCACTGCCACGGCCATCTGCAACAGATTATCACTAAGCAGGCAACTATGCGACGTGTTTCCTCCGTAACATCCAGAGGCGGACACCTCGAACGCTCGCGTGGACCAGACCTGCCATTTCCAAAGTTATTATGGCACTGGGCCTAGGAACAAATCTAACGGAAAGACCACAGAAACACAAGCAGAAGTTAAACAGCAGAACATCACGAGTGCAGCACAAAGTTGCTGTATCGCATTGCGAATGCGAAATCGTCCAGAACCTAGTCTAGTGTGACGGGGAGATGGCAAACTGACGGCGCTCATTTTCCGTAGACGAACGTGACAATGATATCACGTACACGGAGAAGCGAACGGACGGACGGACGACGGGGAGCGCAAGCGCAAATTCAAAATGTGCTCGAACGTGGAAGAGAGATGAAGCGAACTACTTTGGCAAGACACGCCGCGATAGCCGAACCACCACGCAACAAACCCACCCGAGGAGAGCTGAGCCTGAGAGCTCCCTTGGACTCCGACCCGAAAAAAAAGGAAAGAAAAGGGCGAAAAGCCCCGTAGAAACCCCACAAAACTCCCGTTTCCCATTCCATTCCCCTGTTGGTGCCGTCCGCCTCCGCCGTCCTCCCATTCCGCCGCCCCCTTCCTCGGTTCACCACCCTCCATAGCCGGCCCCGTCGTCTTCCTTGCCGAGGGGGCGCGCGCAGCCCCACCCGTCTCCCCGCCCCGATGGCCGCCTCCCTCGTGCACGCCGTGGGCGCCCCGCTTCCGAGCGCCGGCCAGCCCGCCCGCGCGTTCCACCCGCTCGCCTCCGCCCCGGCCCTGCGCCTCGCGCGCTCCGCGTCTTCGTCCCGTCGCCGCCTCGAGGTTTCGTTCAAGGCGCTCTCGGCGGGGGGGGACCCGGGGGTCG
>LAPY01004003.1:0-18186 GCA_000970635.1 Eragrostis tef
ATGGACGCCCTCGTCTCGGCAGCGTTGGAGGAGGTGTGCGCGCGGCTCGCAACCGGGATCACCGTATCGAACCTCTGGATGGATCTACGGGGCGCGCTCGAGGCCGCCGGCCTCCCGCTCGGCCCGGCCGTGAAGCGAGCCCTGTGGGCCCGCCTCCTTGCGCTGCGCGTCATCAGCCTTTTGGAGGGGGACGGGGATATGGTACCCGTCGCAGCCGGTGACCCTGCGGAGAAGGACGTGGAGGAGGCCGAGCGTCGCGGCGTACGGCTGCTTGCAAGTGCGGCCGCAAGGGACAACTTCCTCGGGATGTATGAACACAGGTTCGCCAAATCAGGGCTCAGTGCTATCCAGAACGCGACATTGGAGTGTGTTGGGGCCAGCAGGTTAGATGCTTCCTGATTTTTGAGAAGGAAAAAGTCCATATTACTCCCTTCAAGTATAACCAAAGTCCACATAACCCCCTAAACTATCTTTTGGTTCATTTCACCCCCTAACCTATGTCAGTTGGCTTAATATACCCCCTAATACAATTTCTCTTTTTTATTTCTCCATGCACAAGTGTGTCATTATGTTCAAATTTTGCAAGATGATAGTAGACATCGTAAATCATGTCACAAAAATATAAAATAATTTTTTTATCATTATTTTCATGGGCTGAGATATTTAATAATTAAGTAAACCTTGAGATACAATATTATATTGAAAATGACGAAGAAAAATTCATGATATATTTTTCTTACATACACTTTGATATTCACTACATCCATGCAAAATTTTAAATCAAAATTCAATTTGTGCATTGAGAAATAAAAAAGACAAATTGTATGAAGGGGTGAATTGAGCCAAGTGACATAGTTTAGGGGGTGAAATGAACCAAAAGATAGTTTAGGGGGTTATGTGGACTTTGATTATACTTGAGGGGAGTAATATGGACTTTTCCCTAGAGTTTATACTAAACGCTGATGTGGTACCAATCGGCCAAATCACAGAGAGAAAAGTGTAGTTTACTCATTGAGTCTGTCTAAGCTCCTTGAAAGAAATCCTCAGATAGCTACATTCCCAGAAGACACCAAACGAACCCACACACTGCCAGCTTTTGTCCTGTTGTCCATACCTTGATTAGTACAGCGAAACAAACACATAAAACAAGGCTTAATTTTGGGGGATTAGAGGATAGGATATTGGAAAGGCTATGTCTGGTTGCTTCCTCTTGCTTTTGACTTTAACTATGATAAACCTGTCCTAAATAAACCTATATTTAGTGGCAAAATAAAGAAGTGATACCCTGGAATCCACACAAGGCCATCCTGTCAAGGAACTTCAGACGATAAAGTATGAACAGCATGGCACTAAAGTAAAAGGTGAAAGAAACTTAGCTTTCATCTGGTGTGAGAGGGAGAAGGAAACAATGGCTATGAGAGTGATATGGATGTTGATCTGATTCTTTCCTTGTTCTAAGAAATTTGCTGATTCGATACAAGAGAATACTTTACCAAGCTGCTAGTTACATCTAAAGATGATAATCACAAAGTTGTCATTATGTAAATGTAAAGTAAAAAACTAGTAAAGGCAATATATTCTGGGTGTGAATTCCTGGAAAAGCCAAATATTCTTCCAGGACCACACATCAAGGAAGGTGCACCATCCTTGTCTTCTTCACAAGCTGCTAGCCACCAGCTTGTTACTGAAGCGAATTGTAGTCTTCTACATAACTAATTTTTATGCAGTTACAGAATTGGTGGTCATCTAGCCAGCGCAAAAACTTTAAGTATAAGATCATATAGCGAGGTAAAATAACTGACGAAGGAAGAAAGTCATAACTCATCAATTGCATTCCCTTTCGACGTAACTTACAGGGGACGTGCTACCTATCTGTATCTACAAAAGAATCATTTCCCTCTTAGATATTTAAAAGAATGGATGACTCTAAATGAAATAAAAAACAGCAAAAAAACTTAAAACTAAATTATCTAACTAACTCCTTCTCTGTATCTTCTTTCCGTTTCTGTGTGTCTCCAAGTCATCTACTATGTGCTGTGCCAGATCAAATACAGTGTTTACCATCTACCATGGAAGATGTCCAGTTTCCGGATCTGTGAACATTTTCTGCACAAAATCTTTAAGACCGGTATCGTATACTTCACAAAACCGCCTAGGCCAATCCTCTGGTTCCACTGGTTTTGTCCCTAACCCTGGTGCCCTGTCTCTAGATCCAACATTCTCCTCATCCTGCCAATCAGCAACATAGGTAGCGACACGCCCAGAAAACTTATCTTTGAACACCTCCCAGACTTGGTATTTGTAGTGGTTGATCAGCATCACTCCCTGACCAATGTTTACATACCTCACCCTTTCTTTCAGATGGAAGTGGTGCACCACATTGATAAGTGATGGGTTTAGTAAGTCTGGCCTAACAATTGACTTGTGGCGCTCCGGTGCAGCCAGCCGGCAGGTGTAACCTGTTGTAACGCCCTTCTTGGGAATTTTAGTTCGACCTGAAGGACCAAAGCTGTGGCACGACGTCCTGAGCTCACCAATCTGTGGTCTGTTTGAGTAGTTCTGGAGGACATCTTCTAGACTCTGGTTACCAGGGAAGTGCAAGAACTCGTCGACGTCGATGAATCCCACCCACTCACAGCTCTCCCGGGCCCTGAGAGCACAATGAGCAAATCCAGCCTCCTGCGATTTCATCCATGGCCACAGGTAGCGTGTCACAGAGAAAATATGGTTACCCCTTTCGTTTCATTAATTTGTATCGGGAGTCGGGTTCTTTGTGACTTGTTGGATCGATTTCGTCTGCGGAGCTATCTTTGGTATTTCCTTAGAAATTGATTGATTTTTTTTTCTTTGGCCTCTGTACATTAGACCCCTTTCTGAACAATGGCCATCATTCCTTATCCCCCTGTGTTTGTTGTCTCTGCTCAATTGATGGTTTCTACATATATATATTTTTAATCCCGGTGTAAGTTTGTAATGTTCCAATCGGGACTTAAGTGGCAAGATGAGTTAAGCAGCTGTGCAGTGTATCCCAGTTGTCGGATCAGCCGTCGCGGTAAAATCCCTGATTGTAAGAGATGAGTGGGAGAGGGAGGGCAGGTGAGGAGTTTAAGTGTGCCCTATCGGCGCACATGATGACTGCATAGTGCACGAGTCAAATGGATTTTACTTGGGTAGAGGTTGCCCTGCCATAGTCTTTTCCCACCTAAAAAAATATTCAGGTTCACATTGATTCACTTATGCGACTTTTTAGGGAGGTTATGTTTCTTAAGTTTAACAGGACAATTCCACATCTACGCACCAACGGACGTATAGTACCAGACAAATGGGTATTTTAAACACCACATACAAGTTTATTTACACTGTCAGTTGTTTCATTGAGACATAAATTAGCATAGTTGGCATCGTCCAACAGAATAATTATTGTTTCTTGCATATTTAGTTTCCAATTTATAATTTTCTCGTTTTGTGTGCATGTGCATAGGCAAAGAAGATACCTTGTCTTTGTTAATTTTGTTTGCAATAATATGCATCTTATTTTTCCACAGGACTGCTGGTGCAACCCAGAATGATCTAGGCAAAAGATTTGACATAAAAGGAAACAGATTTCATTATATTGTAAAGTGTCTTGAATCACAGCGATTATTAGTTAGACAATCAACTATCATAAAGGTGAAAAACCATACAGTTGATGGGGAAGATGCCTCACTGAGTGAACAGAATATCAGTACCAGTTCTCTATATCTCTCCCGATATGCCAAAAAAATGAATTTGCACCAAAGAATTGAGATTACAAACAAAAAACAATTGGGAAGCAATGAAGATGGTTTGCAAGATGGGAATTCTGGTGTTAACTCCAAGAATAATGTATCTATTCATGACTATATTCCTGAAATGAAAGCCATCTGTGACAAACTTGAAAAAGCTAGTGGAAAGGTCAGCTTTCTCACCTTTCAACATTTTTTTTGTAAAACACACCTTTCCACATTTGAAGCTGTGTTTCTTAACGTTCCCCATTCCATTTTTGTGTGATTATTTCCCTATAGGCTCTTTGTGTCAAAGACATAAAAATTGATCTCGACTACAAGACTCCATATGGTCACAGAGCATGGAGAAATGTAAGTTTCTTAAAATCACCTAAGGAGTTTGGTTTGAGGAATCAACTAATTCATTAAGCGTGTCACCATCATGGATACTGGGACTATCCCATTATTTTGGTGGATGACATAGTTTCTCGTTTTTATAACCAAAAATTGGCTTTTGAGGGATGAGCAAACTAAATCAAGTTGACTTGATTTACATGGATAATTGACCATTGTCAAACCAAAACACCCCCATAGTGCATATAGTCTATTGGCCTCTACTTCTGGTTTTTCTCCTCACTGGTGGTTACTGAAGCGAGTTATTCCTCAGGTATTGCATAAGCTAACCGATGCTGAACTTGTTGAAGAATGCAATGCCCAAGTTGATGATAAGGTGATGTTAATCTTTCTTCCCATCTTGCATTCTATCCGTACTTTTTGTATTATTTTCTAGAACTCATTTTGCAATTCCTTGTGATTCCTGCTAAGACTGAAATATTATATTTTAAAGAGTAAATTATAACTTGGAAGTGTTCGGCTATTGGAAGTGTCTAATTCTTCATTGAGTTGACATTGAATAAGAATGGTTCCATACCCTGGTTCAGATGTTACTTTCTGATTCGTCGGTAGGAACAAAGGAAAGCACCATCTCGGTACCTAACTCATCTTGTCTACCCTTTTGAGCTTCCTTTTGGCAACTGCTGCTTTCAGGGCTACTACAAAATTAGAAAACAAGGATATAATAGATTAGCTAACTAGCTTATGACCACACTCTAGTTCCATCTGGAGTGTTCTCAGGCTTTCTGTAATCTTTTCTCAGGTTGTTCCTTGTTTGCGTCTGAAGAAGAAATTTGATTCTAATGAGTTTCAACCAAAAAGTACTGCCTCAAACTACAAAGGTGTCAAAAAGGGTCAGACAACTGATCAAGTTGTGGAACTTCCATTAAATAACTGTATATATGATATGATCAGTGCCCAAGGGATGGAAGGTATAACACTTCTTGAGGTACTTCTCTGAACCTTAGATTGTTTCAAATTTGTGATATTATTGATCTATAGGCCTTTTTATATTTATTATTGTCGTTGCAGTGCTATCGTGCTTCATTTCTAGTTATGCTTATCTACCTTCTTTGATCTTTGATACTTTATTATTGCTACTGTCTACGAATGATTTCTTTTACATCAATAATAATATTTTTGTATATTTTGCTTGGTTATGGACTGTTTCAGAAACTGATCATTTAGTTTAGAAATTAGGAACAAGAATATTTTCATGCTAAGACAGAGCAGCTTCTGGGACAGGAAAAAACATTCTTACTGATTCAGGATCCTTCCTAATTAAAAAAAAGTAGTTCCATAAGAAAAGACCCCTTTCATACACCTTACTCCCACTCCCATAGGTGATTCATATATAGGGAACACATCTTTATGTACAGATTGGTGTTTGCCATTGTCATTTGAAGCGTGATGGCAGCTTCTTTCTTTCCTTTGACATTAATAACTAACATCTTATACAACTCCAATTAGATAGGTAAACGTCTTGGACACAACAATTCCAAATGGCTTCACAAACGACTACTGTCTATGCTTCCAAAGTTCAATCTGACTCAGGAGTCTGAAGTTCCGGACAAGACACTACAGTACCGTGTTTGGACTTCGAAAAATTTCTCAGACTACAAAGCTGGTAATGCTCTGCAGAATTTTGAGGTGCTATCAGAAGGTCGTGCTAATTGTTCCGATCTGCGGTCATTACTTCCTCATAATGGGTTGGACTCAGCTAGCCCACAGGGTAATTCATTTGTTAACAGAAAACTTTTGCTTGAAGAAGAGTTACATGATGAACCGGTTGGACATCATCTTCAGAAAAACTGTGATGCTTCTGTTGGATTTGCTCAATCATCTAAAGAAGGTACATTGGTCTATATTTGTGTAACTATCATATTATTTTGTTAAGATTTTGTGCTTAATGTATCCCTGGGGATTTCCATCTGCTACATCTCCAACAATTCCTTAAAAGCACTTTCTAAATAACAATTAGGGCGTCATAGAGAAAAAAAAAACACCTTCCAGCAGTTCTCTAAAACAACTTCCTAAACTTACCAACTCTGGAAAGAAGCCTCCCAGGTGGCTACATTTGGAGACCTCGTTCGCACTCCCCAAACGCGGAAATCCTCCATCCGTGCGCCAAAATCACAAGATCCTGCCTCCTTTTCGCGCCATGGTGGGTTTAGCTTCCCGTTGGGGTCGCTGCAGTTGAACTATTTCTGAGACCCGTCGCAGAGGAGAAGAGAGGACAATCCGCCGCCGCTGCACAGGTCTCGGGGATCAGGCGCCTCGGCCGCGCGTCCCAGGTCAGGGATTGGCATTGCCGCCACACGTCCTAATCCACCTCGCGACGTAGTACGCGACGCCGGCGCCGCGCGGGCAATCCACTTCCCCTTCTATTGCCGGCATTTCGTTTTGGGCAAGCCAACAACTAATTACTCTGTTGTTCTCTATTTTGGCGATTTGATGGGCCAATCGATGATGTCGATTCATATTCAATGAATCAATGATGCCCTTCCTGTTGGTGCAAGCTCGTGCATGTGGCTGAGTAGCAGGTCGACGCGCTTCTTTCACGAGCCACGACGAAGAAGGCTCAGGAGAGTATTTCTCGAGATGCGGAGCAGCGGAGGAGAACCGGGGTGCGGCGAGGCAGCGAAGGACGCGGCGGCCACGCGCGTGCACCTGGAGCAGAGC
Source organism: Eragrostis tef (assembly GCA_000970635.1). Lineage (NCBI taxonomy): Eukaryota > Viridiplantae > Streptophyta > Magnoliopsida > Poales > Poaceae > Eragrostis > Eragrostis tef. The sequence continues at coordinate 6,819 of LAPY01004003.1, forward strand.
GGCCTACTTGCATCGCCCGTTCGCATGGGCCTCTGCACCTGCATGAAGTTTTCGTTGGCAACGCTGTCTCTTGACAAATGGAGGTTGCGGCCTGCGCCAGTGGCCGGTTCAACTGAGAACTCCGTTCCTCCTCGTGCCGTGGCATGAAGCAGCAGACGATGTCGCGCGCAGTGTCAGTCGACAGCGGGGCAGCGTGGGGCAGCGCGAGGCGGTCGCACCAATTGAGGATGGCGGTGCGACAGCCGGCCCTACCACGAGCAGGGAGGAGAGCGACTACAGATCGACGGTGACGTTGGGTGGCGAGAAGGCGTGCGCGGCGCAGGCCTGGATGGCAAGGTTCGGCTTTTTTGGTAATAAAAATTGGGAATGGTTGGAGGAGGTGTGTTTTTTAGTCCCAATAGCTCTTTAGAAACTTCCTAAATGAGTATTTTAGGGACTGATTTTTTACATAACTATTGGAGATGAGCTCGCAGGTTTGTGCTGCCTAAACTGTGACTTACTTCAATTTCGGCGTTATTTATTTATTTATTGAACTGAAACTTAGGCTTTGTCTTTTGAGCCCTATATATCCATATTGCTATATGCTATTTCATTTCCATCCAAGCAAACATGCAAATCATATATCTTATTTGATTCACCCATAGTTGGTATTATTATCTTTTCATCCCCTCTGCATCTTAAAGAAGGATGTGTTCTTTTGGTAGGTTAAGTGACTCAGAAATCCAGAAGTTTCTTTTCTTGAGGAAATAGAAATCCTGAAGTTATTTCAGCCTATATCAGTAGCTATCTGTGCTCTACTTTTATATGTAGCATTGCGCTGTTCTTGATTTTGTGAACCGTTACTTTTCCTGAGTTATTGTGCACATTTTAGTTTTTGTTGTATGAATAAATTGATCTTATCCTCTTTGCCAAATTGATACCATGGTACTCGGACTCGATGTAATTGTCAGTGATCACACACTTTCTTTTAGATAAATTGGTGTCGGGCCAGAAGAAGAGGAGTCGCTGCTGTCCATCAACTTTCAACGATCAATGGCATGGAAGGATTTCACACATTTTTAAGGTTGCTAGCTAAATATTTGTCAATGAAAAATATGACCTTCATGATCTGTGAAAATATAAATGTACTGTAATTTAGTGTTCTTCTATATTTGATGATTCAGTTTGAATGCTCGTTGTTTGAAACTTACCTCTGTAGCTTGTTCTCTACTTGATGCATTTTATAGAAGCTTGATATTATCTTTTCGTACTTTATTTGCATTCCTTATGCATACGTTTGATGCGATAGTCTTATTTAATTGTTGTTATTATTTATTTCATTTCGGTGTTATTCATTTGAAACTGCAGAAACAAGTTTGGTTCTAGTTTTTGAGTTTTCGGGTGTATCAGTTTCTTATTTTGGGGCTCAGTCAATAAGATCATTTCCTTCATTCGTTATGTTTCAGTGTACTGATGGGCAGAAACTTTTTTACTGTAGACGCACCGTGTTTCATATGATAAGCAACCTTGTCTTCATGCGCAGCCCAGTGATCCTGCCATGCAAAAGTGGCGAAGAGTTAGATCCACTTCTCAAAAAAGGAAGAGATTTGCTGGTGAGGTCGCCTTGAAGTCTTTCAAACGTAATGTCCAGGTCCAGGCAAGAGGATCTGCTGAAAAAATGTCTGATCAGTCTACTTTAAATGAGGAAGTACCAGAGAAAATCTCGTCATCACTCTGGCAAAAGATGCCAAAGTGATCCGGTAATATCCAGAACTGGCATCACTACCACATACCAAACCAAGATAGTTGAGCCCAAGAACGAAACGAGCAATACTAATGAAAATTTTGTCATGTTGGACACATCTTCACTGGAATTTCTGGTAAGTAGTTTTGAGTTATACTAATCAATTGCTAACATAGAATTTCCTTAGTACTGTTCGCAAAAAAAAAAGGAATTTCCTTAGTACTGATTTTCTACCTTTCGGATAATCATGTTGCACGAGATGAAATCTGCAGCACAAGCACTTCAATTCCAGAAAGCGAGGTCTGCAGTCATGAAAAATCCCACAGGCATTCAAATGCTATCGAACCAAGCTCGGCTGCTTACTTTAAATCTCATGAAAAGATTGTTAAGGTCAATAAAAATAAGACTACCGAAAGGGATATCTGCAAATCCTTGGCTGCTGCAAATGCGTTGGAGCTTCTGAAGCTGATATTCCTTAGCAGATCATCAACTTCAGATGTACAAGCTTCATTAGTGGCAACACTGAAACTTTATTCAGAGAGTGAAATTTTAACCGCGTTTTCGTTTCTGAAAGAAAAGAGTTTCGTGGTTTGTATTCACTACTTATATTTTGATATATCAAATCTCATTTATTTATTCTGTTGGAGTGTGTTGGCCCATATAGAGGCCCATGTATGTTGGATATATATATACCCACCCATCTAGGGTTGGAGGAATCAAGTCGTCCAGTACCCTAGGTCAATAAAAGTAAGACTACCGAAAAGGATATCTGCAAATCCTTGGTTGGCTGCTGCAAATGCGTTGGAGCTTCTGAAGCTGATATTCCTTAGCAGATCATCAACTTCAGATGTACAAGCTTCATTAGTGGCAACACTGAAACTTTATTCAGAGAGTGAAATTTTAACCGCGTTTTCGTTTCTGAAAGAAAAGAGTTTCGTGGTTTGTATTCACTACTTATATTTTGATATATCAAATCTCATTTATTTATTCTTCAGTCGTTAAATAAATATCTTTCGGAGTAAGATTCTTACGTGCAATATCAGCTTCATAGGCAGTGAGCCACGGTCTAGATTCGCATATGCTTTTTCAGTGTGCATACTTAAATGCCTGAAGACACTAGATCTGTTTGGATACATGGTTGTACTATATTCTTTACAGAACACTATGTTACTTACAATTACTACTGTCTCAAATATGTCTTATTGTTTTCCCTCAAAGAATCTTTTTTATTGCTTGGATATATCGAATATTGTTGTATTGTGAACTGCAGTATCCCCCCAAACCATAGCTTTTTGGTAGCTGCAAACAAGGAGTTGGTCTTCTCAAAAGCACACAGTAACAAACAATTGCGACAGATGGCTCTCCTCTTCCCTCATCGCCAAGAAACTACGATAAATATTGTGGCTTCCAAACATGAGTTATTTCTACTAGTACTGTAGTACATTCAGAGTTCTTACTTTTTCTGCTGGTCCTTAGAAAACTCTAGTTTCCAGTTACTGCAGTTTATGCATGCCATGAAATAAAAAGTCTGTATGACGTACACATTTACTCCCAGCACTGAAATACTAGTTATTCTGTATTTCTGGCGTTTTTTGAACGCTGTGACATCAAACCATCTATATTTTCCCCCTGGACTCCCTTTTGCAGGTTGCTGGAAATGAAGTTAAGCCATACAGCCTTTCTAAGAAATTCTTTCACTATGTTTCTCGTTCACCATTCCCACCTGGTTCAGGAGAAAAGGCTACTAAATTTTCGAAGTGGCTTCTTGGCCAGCAAAAAAAGGCAACGGATAATGGAATTTATTTGTATCCAGATCTACAATGTGGTGAAGTTGTCCATCTCTGCTCTCTGGTTTTGTCAGGGGAGTTGTTCATTTCACCTTTTGTCCCAAATGAAGGAATTGGCGAGGCTGGCGAACCTAGCAACTCTAGTCCTCTGGTTGTGGATGCTGGACAATCAGCTGACAATCATCAGAAGCACACGGCTGATAAGATGAAACTGAAAAGCAGCAAGACTAAGAAACATAGGACTTCAACCTATATAGAAAGCGACCATTGCTGCCGCCGGGAGAAAGGGTTCCCTGGTATCCAAGTAGCTCTGAATCAGGAAATTGAAAGAAGAAACCACATGCAAGTGTTAGATGAGAACGAATGCCTAATTTTTGCTTCAAGTAGGGAAATGAGTAGAAAGAAAGGTTATTTGTATGCGGAAAGTCACAATGTGCCATCGCTTTCAAATTACTCCAGTTCATATCGCCATTTAATGTCTGAATATCAGTTGCAAAACTCTTATAGTGGATGGCCTTGGGATGCTATGAAAAAGTATGCTCGAGAGTTACCATCGTTTGATAACGAAATTGAATCGTTCATACTGTCTTCTGAACTGTTCAGAAAAGCATTTTGTGTTATTCATCAAGCTGGTGAGCAAGGAGTTACTCTGAGTGAATTGTCACAAGCACTGCACCCATTAGGTACTTAATATGCTTATATGGATTTTATTGGTCCGTAACTACAACCTTTGCTTGCAATGCTTTTTGTTCTTACAAAACTGTGCAGGCATGAAGTCTGTCTATGTGGTTGTTGATGCGCTCAAGAGATTTCAACTGGTCATTAAGGTAAAGCAAGCTTGCAGAGTAGATTGGTACTATAGGTGGGGTCTAAGTGATACTCCATCTGGACGAATTTTCTTCTTGGACATGTCATTAGTTTGAATTTGAATAATTATGTTCTGACTTCAATAAAAAATATCCGGAGGGAGTATCATTGTTGCCTTTAGTTACTAATGCATTGCAAGTATGCTAGTTTCATGTTGTTTTATTGTTTTCACAGGTCAATGCGTACAATGCTGTTCAGATTGTCGACTCATTACATATGTCCAAGTATCATATAACCACACTTGCACAATGTAATCATTCAAGCTGCTCAGGTGCTCCAGCTTCTCAAATTGTGGATAATAAGGAGAGTGATTTGTATTGTGCTTGTGAAAGGCATATCTATCAACCTATATTACCATGGATAAACGGTGATGGTACTACCAACGGCTTTTTCTATGAAGCCCTAAGTCGTCGAGTTGTTGGCTATGTCATGCAACATCCTGGAATAGTGAAGGTGTGCATTTGCTTTATTTCTGGCATCTTTTCCATGATCTCTTCTATTTATATAATACTTATGAAGTTCTTGGCCATAGCATCCTTGATCTAGCCAAAATAACTTGTTTTTTCTTGGAGAATTTAGGCATGTAGGGTAACATCCCACTAAGAAAGTTCTCAACTGTTCATGTCTAATATTTGAATTCGAATTATAAAAAATCCTTTTATTGAGTTTAAAAGTTCAGCATGTCAGCAACGAGGTTCCATATATATTACCACTACAGTTAAAGTAAATTGATTTAATTTTACATTTGTGATGTAAATGTCTTTTACAACTAAAATCTAACTTTATTTTTAGAACTCCTTTGTTATCCTCCCTGAAAAAAATGTGCCATTATCAGTACTATTTTTAAAGGTTCTAATTGTAGCTTTGCTGTCTTTATGTTAGGAGGATATTATCCATCGAATGGATGTATTGAATCCACAGGTATGGTGTTCCTTACCTATATCTCTTGTATTTTTGTTCCTGGACCGAAAACAATGACCCAAAAAATTTCATTAGATAGAAAAAAAGGAAGTACATTGAAAATGCACATGTTTGCTGTAGCGTTTCCAATAATGACGTTGAAAATGCACATCTATGTGGACATATTGGACATTCAGATAAAAGTGGTCCACATGACCTTGTGCGTTTTGCCTCATAGGTTTGCACTCTCTTTTGCAGACTTGCAAGACCCTGCTGGAAAAGTTGACATCTGATGAACACATCTATGCTCGGGTATTTGATGAGCCTGCTCCTACAGTTCCAATAATCCTGAAGAGCCTTCTCGGGCAAGACCCTTGTAAAGAGCCGTCCAAGTGTAAAACGCACTACTTCGCGAATGCAATGAGTACATTCCTTCTGTAAACTTTTTTGAATGTGCTGTAAATTTTATTATCTATCGTGAATCGTGGTGTGGACTGCTCAAAACCTTACCCTCTTCTGGAGTAACATGGCTAGTGGCTCTACTGCTTACAAAACTGGGTCATCCATAGTTTCAGGCCAAGGTGTCGTTGTCTCCAGGGGCCAGGGCAGACCGGAACAAGTATGTTCTGGTCTCATACAAGTTTGATCCTCGCTACTACACTGCTTCTAGTGGAGGAGGTAATAGTTGTTTTTATTAAGCAGCAACCATGGCATGTAAATTAACAAATCTTGGCTCTCTAAAAGCTGCAAATGATTTCGGGTATCCGGGATCTGACTTACCATTAGGCTCATGATTGCATACTCGATTGATCCCGTTGCTTATTTGCCTTTTACCACATTATACGTTCCACATCATTCTGCTATATTATGGTATTATGAGTGCGGGTAGGGGCGTGGGTCAGCACTGTCTATGCACGTTCACTGTCTATGCACGTATGTTACCGATAGTGTCATAGACAAGGCTGCCATTTGCGTGACGAGGCGAGGCAGTCGGGGCGTGGCGTGTGCCGGCTGCCGCTGCTGCACAGGGTCTCCGTGAGGTCTTCGGTCTTCGCCCCCCTGCCGTCCTCACGTTCTTGGTGATAATTCTTCGGATCCGACCACCCCTAATTGCACGGATTGTGGCATGTATTGACTAAAACTGTGATCTTGATTGCGTTTCTTACCGTCTTGTGATGGATCTCGAGTACACTTCCTTGGACTACTCGTGAGAAGACTCCACGGGTCAGCGCCAAGTTTGCCAAGAATGGACTACTCCGAAGTGACATATAGGAGACCGCAACCATATACGCCGGATGGATTTGATCGCTTCCTAATACACCTCTATTTTTTAGTCCACTTCACAACCTCCGAATTTTTAAGTACTCCAAATAAAGAAACGGAGGAAGTAGCTTGCAGTGAGGATTAGACATGATATTTCGGTACCTGCCACATGAATTTGCGAAACAGTTGTATCAATGCAAAACTAAGGACACAAGGAATAGTTTCTGTTAACGACTATTATTCTCGAGCCATCGACGACGTGGAAGGCAGGCACTCATACTACCGGTATATGTATCTTTCCATTTAGAAAAAACTACCCGGGTGTGGAAGCTTCGCATCAGTCATAGATCGCTGACAGGTTTACAAGCGACGTTGGCCTGGACGCATACAGAACTATTCAAAGAAGGAGAATACTTTCGTGTGGCCATAGCACATCAGAGAAATTAGCGTCGACCAGCAAAGTTAGCAACGCAGTTTATTGGCGAGTCGTTTTGTCCTCAGCGGCGACTGCAACATCTGACTGTGACACGTGCCCCTTGAATTCCAATAGTGTCTTAGGGGAAGGAAAAAAAAAAGATCCAACCGATCAAGAATGACTTGGGTGATTTTTCATCAAGAAGCTCATAAGTCTCAGGATGTGCTGAGTGCTCGCGACTGCCTATATATACCGCCTGTGAATGCACGAAGCAGGAGGTGCGGCCTCTGAATGCGGCCGATCCCGTAACACCAACTCAACAGAGACAAGATGACTGGCGAGACGTTGCGCTCGGCCGGAGTAGTACTTCTAGTTGGGGCCATGTATCTCGCTCTGGGGTGCTTGGCAGTCGCGTCACCAGCATCTGTTGATGCCTCAAGTGCCGGAGACGGTGGGTTACTGCACATCCCTTCCAATGCATCCCTGGCTCACTGTCCCTCCAGCTGCGGGGACGTGGACATCTCCTACCCCTTCGGCATAGGACCTGGCTGCTTCCGGCAAGGCTTCGAGCTCCACTGCGACCACACGGCTCAACCTCCGAAGCTGTTTCTAGGCAACAGTACCACTCAAATCACGGACTTGTATTCCAATTCGGCTATTGTTCCCTTGTTCATCAACATTACCATGGAACCAGGTATGAATACCTCCAAATCCTGGGAGTGGGAGGCCCCCACTAAGGGTGTTACTATCGACGATGAGGAATATGCTTTATATGCCATTGGTTGTAATTTCGATGCCAACTTGTTCGATAACGTGGGAAACCACGTGGGTTCTTGCATGAGTCGGTGCTACGGTAAGAAGGTAATGCCAAATGGAGGGCCTTGCAATGGGATTGGTTGCTGTTTCATCAGTTTAACTAATGGCATGATAGGGTTTCGGGCAACATTTGCCCGGGCTGATGGTGTCGCAGATCAATCAGAACCACTGCACCCGGGAATCATGGCTTTCATGTCCAGTGATGAAGAATACCAGAGCAACACGACAGATCTTTTCTCAGGTTGGACAAACACCAGCAATGTTTATGGTGCTTCTCTTAATATTGCAATCATGGACCAATCAAGCTGCGAAAGTGCTCAAAGGAACAACGCCAGCTATGCTTGTGCCACCGATAGCCAATGCGCAAATGCGTCATATGGAGGTTATTACTGTTATTGCAATACTCAAACATTAACAGACAATCCTTACCTTTCGGATGGATGCCAAGGTGCTCTCTGCCTTCTCTTTTCTCTCAGAAAAGAATATATTTATTTTTCTGTCCCCATATTTCTTATAAATTGTCGATCTATTTTGGAGCAGATTATAACCCCGAGCATAAAGAACACTGTCCAACATCATGTGGAAGCATGGACATTCCCTTCCCCTTCGGGCTGAAAGAAGGTTGTTATGCGAACAAAAGGTTCCAACTTAATTGTACAGCAGATAACATCACGGTTTTTAGCTCAGAAATTGCTCAGTATCGTGTGAGTGGAGTGTCAGTGGAAGATGGGACTCTGACAGTTGGCAGCCTGCTAAACAATGCAAGCTCGGGTAAAGAAGTGGTGTTAGCGATCGACGAAGATGGAGCCATTGATGGCGGGCTGTTGGTGGAAAATTGGCTTGATTTTTCCATGGACTACGACATTGTTATAAGATGGGCAGTTATAAACTCAAGTTGTCTGGAAGCCTTGCAGAAGAATAGCATCACCAAATATGCTTGCCGCAGCTCTGACAGTTACTGCCTGAACGTTACCCATGGGAAAATTTTTATGGGGTATCGTTGCAAGTGTACTTCCGGCTTTAGCGGAAATCCGTACATAGAGGATGGCTGCAAAGGTTTATCCTTCCTCTTCCCTTCCGATGATGTTAACCAATTTTTCATATAATTACAAATTGTGTTTAATAGACTTAGGTTACAAATCAGGTCAGCCAAAGTAAAAAACAAGACACTTTTTGCAGCTAGTCGGACATGCATATACTACTACTTCCTCCCATCTAAAATATATGTCTATATAAACTTTAACATTGTCTCTCACATACATTTTGACTAATATATCTCTATTATATCAAACAAAAAAGAATGATGATTTTTTCATAGTGATAAATTTAGCAGTAACTCAATCCTATACTGTCGATTTATATGATTCTTATCGACTGATTGTCAAAGGTACAAACAATTACTAACTTGGATTAGATGTGAATGGGATTATATTTAAGATCTGAAGGAATACTACCTATCATAGTATCATCTGCTAAAATAACCAGTGAGAGTTATCTACAGACGTGGATGAATGCTTGCTGCCGGGTAAATGCAACGGCACATGTCAAAACCTTCCTGGAAGCTATAGTTGCACGAACTGCCTTCATGGTAAAGAGTTTGATCCAATAAAGCGGTGTGTTACACCAACCAAGCAGCGCAATATTCTTTTAGGTAAGTCATAAACACAAATTACCTTAGAATTACAGCTAGGACGATGGTCCAAGCGTACTAGTGTGGCTAATATCAACAATGGTTATTTCACAAATTAATGCTTATTTTATCATCGCTCTTTTTCTATTACTATTATATCTTTCATGTCCCTAATGTTTACATTTGTCAAATAAGAAAATGGAAAATATCTATAAAATGTATAGAGTAGTGTCTATAAAAATGTATAGAGTAGTTTGTGCTTTTTTTTAATCACAATGGCAATGATGGATAAGTTATAATCATGTATTCTGCATGTGGACGGTGCGCAACAGAACTGCATGTGATAAGTTATAAAAATGTGTTCTGGACTAATATTTATTTGACAAAATTGTTTGGAGCACACTGAGAAAGTGCGGATTTACCCACAACACACTGTCAAAGTCGATTTCGTCTGAGACACACTGCGAATTTCTGATAATTGTCTGTGACACACTATAACCGTTTAACAATTAGTTTCAACTTTTTCTATCTCAACAATTAAAACACACTAGGACTTGAAACTTCACACAAATATACACTATCACATTCTATATCATAAAAAAAATAGAGCTATATTTTTTTGATTGTTTGCATGGTTTGTTCGACAAATTAAATATTAAAACAATGAGCTAACGATAGCACAATCGAAAAAAATCTACCTCTATTTTTTAATGATTGAGAATGCAATAATGTATATTTGTGCCAAGTTTCAAGTCTTAATATATTTTAAGTATTGAGATAAAAAAGTTGAAATTAATTGTTAAACGGTCAAAGTGTGTCACAGACAATTGTCAGACAATCGTAGTGTGGTTCAGACGAAATCGATTTTGACAGTGTGTTGTGGGTAATTTCACACTTTCTCAGTGTGCTCCAGACAAATTTATCTATTTATTTAGTGGTAGTGGTACTTTGGGCTAATTTTATTGTGACAGTAGTGATAGGTCTAATTTCTTTTATTTTCTTTGAGAACGAATGTGGTGGCTTTTTTCTTTCATCAAATACTAAATAATATATTGTTTTTTCATGGAAGTCATAATTAGAAAACTTTCATGCGATCCACAACACTGGCAAATGGATGCAGGTATTGCGATCGGAAATGGTTGTGGCCTTGGCTCGGTAATAATTGCACTTGGTATAATACTACTCACCAAAAAGTATAGGAAAGATATTCAAAAGAGAATCCGAAGAGCATACTTCAGGAAAAATCAAGGCCTGTTATTAGAGCAATTAATCTCAGATGAAAACGCCACAAACAAAACAAAGATATTCTCCTTGGATGAACTAGAGGAAGCAACCAACAACTTTGACCCTACTCGTATCCTTGGCCGGGGAGGACATGGCACGGTGTACAAAGGGATTTTATCTGACCAGCGTGTGGTGGCCATAAAAAAATCAAAAATTGTAGAGCAAATTGAGATAGACCAATTCATCAACGAGGTTGTCATCCTATCTCAAATAATCCACCGCAATGTTGTGAAGCTGTTCGGTTGCTGTCTTGAATCAGAAGTGCCCTTGCTTGTATATGAGTTCGTATCCAATGGCACACTGTATGACCTCCTTCATCTTGATGTTAGTTCCAAGTGCTTGTTAACATGGGATGATCGCATTAGGATTGCAGTTGAAGCAGCAGGAGCACTTGCTTATTTACACTCTGCAGCTGCCACACCAATTTTCCATAGAGACGTGAAGTCTTCCAATATATTGCTGGATGATAGTTTCACTGCAAAGGTTTCTGACTTTGGTGCTTCAAGATCTCTTTCCCTAGATGAAACTCATGTGGTGACAATTGTCCAAGGAACATTTGGTTACTTAGATCCAGAATATTATCATACTGGTCAACTAACTGAGAAGAGCGATGTATACAGTTTCGGGGTCATACTTGTGGAACTTTTGACGAGAAAGAAGCCAATCTTCATCAATGATTCAGG
>LAPY01004003.1:36811-48901 GCA_000970635.1 Eragrostis tef
ATTATTTTTTTATCCCCCCCCCCCCCCCCAAAAAAAATGAAGTTATTATATACACATCAAATAGTGTAATGGAGAGATCGATGTCAAAAATGAGAGGAAAGAACAAAGAGCAAGATGCGAGCTATTTCAGTATTAAATTTACTGTATCTACAGGTAGGGTCAACTGAAAGTTATCACAGCATATAGCAACGTAAAATATAAGATATTGTACCTTGGAAACGTGTACTCCAAGATTTCTGTGAGCCCCGGAGCACTCAATGCAAATCAGAATGCCCAAGTTTAGAGATGCCCAATCAGGATCTGGAGAGCGACACTCCGCACAGCTATCGTTTCCAGGAATATTCCTCAGAAGGTTGGGTATATCATCATGCCCCTCAGAACTACTGTTATCTTCATGAGATACAGTATCGCCGGAACCTGAAGGCCTGTGATTTTCTGTCGCTAGATTCCCGTATGATAGCTGAAATGAGATGAGATGAAACTAAAATGAGTAACCGTCCTATGCTAGATAGTCAATACTCCTTCTGTTTCTTAATTGATGACGTTAGGGCAACACTTTTAGTTCATTGTTAAACTAAAAAGGTGTCCGAGCGACATCACTTTAAAACCATAGGGAGTATATTATAGATATGTATGCAGATGTAATGCAGCCAAATGAAGCTAATCAGGCAGGTGAAGCATTATTACTTTATTATTACATGATTATCCAGTTTTGGGGTATCAAGTCTGACAGATCTATTCTTTGTTTCTACCAATCAGGTAAATCAAGACTAGTAACAAAAGCATTGAAGTGATCTCTGTACCAAACCTGTTGTGGGAATGGCGAATTCAGTAGAGAAGCAATAACTCCAGTAATTTTCTGGATCCAGTCCTTTTGATCAGCCCCTGATTCTGCCTACCATCAGCAAAAAATGAAAAGTATTAAAAAAACAAGGGCATCGGTGTACAGGAAAGCATCAAATATACCATTATAATTATGTTAAAAAGTCAGTGTATGTAAAAGTTACAGTTACCTGTAAAGTGTATGTCTTAATGGGTGAGATTATTCTGAAGCAAAACCTTAAATCGTTTTCATCTGCATCAATCTTAATTGTCGAAGTTCTGAGATCAATTGTATGAGATGACAGTGAACCTTCACTCTGAGACGAAGCTCGTTGGTTCAAGAATCTGAATCGTCCGAAAACACCTGATCCTTCCCCAGCTGTTTGTTGTGATGCTGCTCCTTGCTTCCAACAGAACAAAAGCAAAAAGATGTTTAAAGTACAGAACAAATAACACTAGATTATTGAAATCATAGGACGAATAACATAACACACTTTATTAGACACAACTTCCATAACACATTTTAGACAAATCCTTGTAAAATGACTACTGCAGAGAAATTCCTAAGTGCATAATAATACGTAGCAGACCTTAAATAAAGCTGTCATATATGGTGGGTGCAAACAGATATATGTGGGTCAGATAAATCCATTGAAAGGTACAGCACAATATATGGATAAAATATTAAAACATACTGCATAAGTCATGAATAGTCACGGTACTAAGTTAAAAATAGTACGGTAAGTATATAGTCATGAATACCAATATCTAGATGGACCAGAAGCTACTAGAAAAGGATGGTTAGGAAAAAGGAAAAAATACAAAATATGGAATGTTTGCATACTCATGCAAGCAAAAAATAAGGAGCTCCAGATAGTTGAGTGCCAAGCCTTAAACATGTCCTCGAGCCAAATTTAAATAAGCTAATTTAGATTGCATACCGACTGTTTATTTCCCTTATTCCCATAGTAGTACAGAGTTCCATGGCTGTTGAGAACAAAAAACCTCCTTTTCCATTCTCCTCGTAAATTTTGAGGACGCTTAAATAGATAACCTTGTTTGATAACTTGAACCTGGCAAAGAAATAAATCAGTAAAGGGAGGTGATGAAACTTCACAAAATGATCATGAATCGCCAAAAAAATAAGATTTCAAACAAGTAAGTATCACAAGTAAATACTAGATTTTGAACCAGAGATTGGTAAGCATGCATCTCTCAAGTAATTTCTCTTTCAGGAAGTATCATGAGCAGATTAGTTAACATTAGCCTCAACCCTTCAAAAATATACTATCTACCAGCAATCAGTTATTTCAAAACATCATGTGAAGCACCACTCATACGCTTTTAATATATTTTAGGCATTCATTAGTATTTACTTTATACTGAATAATTAACTACCTCTCCATTGGCAGTTGACTGCATCAAGGCTTCAATGTTTTTATAGGATTGAAGACCAACAACATGGATACCATCACCGCTAGTAGATGTATCTACGTTACTAGCCATTCTCACATTAGCTATTTCCTCTTGAGTTCTAAACTCTTGAATTCTCTTGGCAAGTTTGTCTTGCTCATTGACAGCCATTTCTTTCGATTGCTGTGCGTATGTTAGAACCTGCACCAAGACTTCAAGATCAGGACATTCATGTCTCAGTCATGGTCAGACAAATCAGAAACTCCCTCCATTCTTTTTTATATGACACCATTGACTTTTTCGTTGAACTTTGACCAACAATATAGATTTAAATAATTACTTTTTGAATGTGAAATGAATATCATTGGATTTATCATCAAAAGCGCTTTAAAGGTAACTATACACTTAACTATTTACACAAATATTTATAGATAAGACGAATGGTCAAAGTAACAAAAAAGTCAACGGTGTCATATAAAAAAGAACGGAGGGAGTATAACATTTCTTTTTTGGTTAAAGACCGCTATGCCAGTTGCGCATATGTTAGAACTTGCACCAATACTTCAAGATCAGGACATTCGTGTCTAAATCATGGTTATACAAATCAGATAGAACATCTCTTTTAGTTAGAGGCCACTATGCCACAGGAGATAATAACCAACCTGGTGAATAAATGGCTCCATTTGACTCAATAGTTCAAATCCCTATGTGGTAAAGAACAAAATCAGTGATCCAACCATCCAAAAACCATAAATTCCCTAGAACATAGAGTAATCATGCCTGCTTAAAATATCTCAAATGAGCATCCATCACTGCACTTATCGATTCCAAGAACTCATACTTTTTTTTTGCTTCGATGTTTGCAAGGGAGTGTACCTGAATTCCTTACAGCAGAAGAGATTCATTGGCATGGCTGAGAAATATATTCCAGGGTAAAAAAAACAAAATAAATTGTTGGTACATACTAAGTTAAAGCGGCATCTCTCAAAAGCTGACTTGGCATTGTGTAGGTCCTGTAAACTTGGAATTAGGGAGATGGAAACAAGCTGAATATACATTCATCTAGAGAAACCAGGTTACGATTTACCTCCTCAAGTCCTGTCACAACTTCTGGTCTAGTCCCTTTTCGCACTGACACAAACTTTTCACGTGCCTGACACACAAACAGAATCTTAATAGGATGTGTGTTATTGTAAATGCTAAAGCAACATTGTACTAGAGTCACACTGTTCATTCACTTATTATCTAACACATACCAACATGAACAAATAAAAGAGGCAATCAGATAAAAGATAGCTCAAACTAGAGGAATCGCCTGACCATAACTCACTGCAGCCCTATCCAAACAGAATCTTAATAAGACAGCATGTGTGTTATTGTAAAATGCTAAAGCAACAGGGTAGTAGGGTACTAGAATCACACTGATCATTCACTTATTATCTACACATACCAACATGAATAAATAAAAGAGAGAATCAGATAATAAAATAGCTCAAGAATCAGATAATAAAATAGCTCAAACTAGAGGCATCACCTGATCATAACTCACTGCAGCCTTATCCAAACGTCGCCGGCAATCCTATGTAGGGCCATATGTTTGCCCCAAAAAATAATGAATACATCACGTAGCAGCTTATAATAATATCATCTTCAGCATAGACATTAGTATGGTAAGGAAATTATCTCCATTTCCTGGGAAGTCTTTTGAAATTTAAACTAATCAGGATTTTAAATTTATTTCGGTTTTCCATTCCTTGTCGGGAGCAAAAGGGAAGTTTTGGCTCCACAAGCATAAAACTCCTCTGGATAAATCAGCACCTGAGTTGCTACCTACATACACTCATATAGCTTGATAGCAAGCGTTGTTTGCTTCAGCTACAACCAATAAGTTACACATCAGCAGGTTTCGGTTTTCCTCCTTTTGGGTGGTGCGTGTGCTCTCGCATGTGTTGTGGAGAGTGGGAGTAGAGAGGAGAGTGCTTACCTTCACACCATTTAGATCCACATTGATGAACTGCAACAGACGTTCACTAAGCATATGCTCAACCTGTTCGAAGGAAAATAGTCAAAATATTGATTAGAACTATAATGTAAGGTAGAGAGAAGAGCGCTTACCTTCACACTATTTAAATCCACATTGATGAACTGTGACAGGCGTTCACTAAGCATATGCTCGACCTGTTTGAAGGAAAATACTGATTAGAACTATGATGTAAGAAAAAAATGTCATTTATGGAGTTTAGTCCAGTCCTATACATATGTACACCCTAAACGAAAGATTTTTTCCCCAAATTTCTAAGAGATTAAGATTAGAATACCTGCGTATCATGGGGATAAACAGAAGTTTCATCACAGAACAAGTAGATACTCCCTCTGTTCTTTTATATATGATGCTGGTTAGTTTGATTTGGAGCTAACCAATGTCATATAGTACAAAATAACGGAGGGAGTGCCTTATTTCAAAAAACAATTCGGGCTTCTGGATAATGCACTAACAGCTAAGCTTATGAAATTACTTTCTATTCCAGTACAAAAATTTCACCGGAATAAAGCCCATAATATCCCTCAACTTTGCTGATAACAATTCTTACTGGGAAACTTTTATATAGCATAGCTGACAACCAATGATGAAGTCATCTGATGACCTCAATGCGGAGGTATCCAGCCATGGACTGGCATCCTTAAAGTGACTTTGTTCATCCCCAATAAGACACCTTGTGCACTTTGATAAGGATATATGAAACATTTAATAACAGAAAGGGGAAAAGGTTCAATTATGAAAGCAACCCTTTTTGCTCTTCTTCCTTTCAGGTTTCTAGCAATATAATAGTACATGTGTATAGTAAGTGTTGTTCCTACTCCCAGGTATAGTTACTCCCACATGTGTAAATATCCTTCAACATTTTGATAAAACTGCAAGGCTCACACTTGTCTTTTGTGATTTTCAAATTCCTGTCGTTCTATAACACGTAAAATTCAACACGTTCAGTTTATTGCATTTATCTCAATTTTACCAAATAATCTCAGAATCTTATATCTGGTTAAATATACAAAAGTACAGGTGGCAAATTACCATGTTTCTCACTGCCTAATTTGAAAAGACAAAGTAAATAAAGGAAAGCTAGCAAAATATTGCAAACTGACAATGATACAGATCGTGCAAACCCGGGTCACTGGGTGTTCATTTCAAAACTTACTGTTCAGAAAACAGACATGCATAGTTCCTTTGCAAGATAGTAGTACCTGAGAACGAAGGAGTTCCTTGTATGTTCCAAGCTCCCTAAAAGCAGTAGTAAACTTGGACATTACGGGCCCTGTGACATAGTAAGGAATTTGAACATTTCCTTAGTTTCCGAAATACGATTTGTCTAATGCAATTGCGATTACTAAAGAACCTGTAAGATGTTATTGAAGTGAAGTGACATGTAAGTTGCATCTTGATGTAGTCAAATATGCTTATTGTTACAAATAGACTGTAATTTACTGGGTACATTTGAGTATCAAAACATGAACAAAAGACACAGAAAATGTAGTTGTGTTAAGTTAGAAAGCATAGGAAAAAAAACATTAACTAATTAGTTCGTGGTGATGTCTTTCTGTATACTTATTGACGTATCTAATGGTTTGATGTTCATATGTGCGGACATAAGAAGATGACATACACGATTAATAATACACAAGACGATACCAACATATCTTTAAATTGAAATTATAAACCTAATATTTTCCTAGGTATGCGACTATACACAATGAACAAAGACGAAAATAAGCGATAGGTACATCCAAGTTTTGATGAAATAACCTCCAATGGCAACACTAACAGGATCATCTAGA
The DNA here is from genome assembly GCA_000970635.1 of Eragrostis tef. NCBI lineage: Eukaryota > Viridiplantae > Streptophyta > Magnoliopsida > Poales > Poaceae > Eragrostis > Eragrostis tef. The sequence continues at coordinate 42,881 of LAPY01004003.1, forward strand.
CCAGCACCGAATGCTTGCAGAGCATCAGCAAATGTAAGATCCCCGGCGTATCCTTCGTCAAGTGATCCCCTGAAACTAATATATTAGAAACACAATAAAAAAAAAACGCAAGAGCTCGTATATGGTTTATTATTATTTTTGTCAATTCTGTAAGCAATAAAAGCTACAACAGTTACATGGGAAATTATGACCCAAAAAAATTTAGGATAGGTGCATGCAAAAATTATCTAGTCCTTTGAATAAATTTCAAGGAAACAGTCAATGTACAAAGGAACCTTGTTGGCAAATAGGAAAAACGAAGGCACAAAGGAACTTTATTTGTAACTTGTGCAACCAAGCAGTCAGTTTATGTGTGCCCTTGTCTGAACTTTATGTGCAGCCAATATTTGAAAATATAGAGTAGGAGATAAAGGAACATACATGAATCTTTTACATCCTTTATTCAGGTTTAAGCATCGTTCTTTTAGTTCATCAGTAAGCTGTTCCAAAGAATTGACCTGCGAATATTGGAAATAAGTCAGAAACACAGCAGGTATAGGTTCATGTCCAGTGCAAACAACAAGGAATGTTGGGCAAGTGTGGAATTGTGCTAGAGAGTTCCGGTGAAACCATTGGCGAAGTAGCATGTTGCAATATTTTCAAAAAGCCATCAAAAAATCATGTATTATATACATGAACTCTATATACTCCATGCATGATTTTTGAAACAATGAACCAAGTTTGACAATCACATTTCTCTAATGTGGATGCCGGAACCACTATTCTCCAATAAATATCCAACTTGATAATACTGGCGGTAAGTTAAAACTCATAATGATTCATCCAAAAACTCGAATAACCCTGATATTTTTTAGAGGTCTAACATTCATTCTACAAGCAAGTGTATCATGACTCAATGGAAGCAAGGGATGCAGTTTTGCAGATGCATATAAACAAAATGAATTATTGCAGTTCAGTAGGTCATACGTCCCCATTCAGGCATCAAGTCAACCCGGCAAAGGTACTTTGACAGAAGAGGGGGTGGAAATCAACGCAACTACCAGGCCAGATTATGGACTTGCTCAAGACTCGCCATTTACCAAGCCCAATGGCTCAATCCGATGATCTACCAGTTTTGTTCATATATGTGACACATCAAAATTGACCTCAAATCTGGCGCCATGGAAATCACAGCCGCCTAACCCCTCTAACCGCATAGCCCCTCTGACTAAAAGCAATCGGGAACCATCGTAGCAGGATCCACTAATGAGGCAAACCAGCACCGCCAACCCAATTCGTTCAAACCAACACATAAATTTAATCAGACAAAGCCGTGAATGTATCTAGTGTGTTCAGTACCTTTCGCATTTCTGATCCAAACGGGTCGTTCAAGCGCTGGAGTAGGCTATCAAACTCGAGATCTCTGCACACGAAATGAGCCGAATCCGTCCCAGCTCCATTACGAGAACACAGACAGCACATACTGCACTAACGCAATCCAGCACCGTGACGCAAATCCAACTAACGACATAGGACCGACCGAGATTCGACAAAAACACTAAACGGTGCCCCCGAAGCGACCCGATCAGGGAGCCCTCGCGGGCAGAGAGGAGGCCAGGACGGGTGCGGCACCTGCTTGCGGAACATGGGGGAGTCCTCGAGCTTGGTGAAGGCCGCCATCGCCCGGAGGTGATGCTGGCTGCTGCGGCTGCTCTCTCTGGAAAGCTCGCTGAGATCTGTGCGCGCGGGTGTGGGCGGGAGGTTGGAGAGGAACAGAGGAGAAGCCGGTCGGTCAGTTTCACTTTCCTGTCATGAACTTCCTGTACGCCGTGGTGGCGTGGCGCTGTCTGGTGTGTGGGCTGTGCGCTGGCCGGGTTGGGCTGGATTTGGAACCCGGCCCACGTATGAGGTAGGCTCTCTGGGCTGCAAATAGTGTTCAGCGTGAACTTTATGTGCCAATTTTACTTCGTTATTTATTTATTGAACGGATGTGATTCTAAAAAAAAAAACAAATTATTGAACGGATGTGCTGGTAGCACCGATTGCCACAGTTGACACTGGTGATAGTATGTGGAAATACTGTGCAAGAGAGAAGCTAACCGTGTGTGTTGCATGAGCGTATCTATAGTTGCACCGCATTTTATGAAATAATGCATGGTTTGTATAGTTTGGTGCTAAACTATTTCTATTGCGTGTACGTGTGCGTGTGTATTAGTGTAAATTGTATGTGTGTGTTGGTATGTGTAGCCTTAATTATTTGTAGGTATTTTTTTTCTCGAAGAGTCAACGGGGGCGCTAAGAAAGCCCACTTGAACATATTCATTACTTCGAAATGTTGCTGAGATCCGGTGATCAGGGTACAAATTAGAGGTGGGGGAAGGAGAGCCACAGAAAATTTCAATCCCAGCACTAAACACACAAAATAAAACAACATGGCACAGAGGTCGACAGAGTCTTGCTCCACAGACGAATCTTTCAAGCGACTATCGGTATGCACCACCACTGCACGGTCATGTCAACAAAGATGTCCATGATACAGAAATATCAAGCACCAAGATAGCGCCGGTTTGTGGCAAGTGGACAACGGGGAGAGGGACAAACCCCACCTGAACAAATCACTTGACGCATCATTTGTGACCAAACAGCACCCAACACCCCTAATTGTTCGCTTGTTCTCTTGCCACCCGCATCAAGCCATGGGGAGTCAGGCTTCACAACTTGCTATTAGGTTTAGTACGGTTCAATGCACTTTGGGGGGGAGGCAAGCCCCGGAGAGGGAAGGGCCACTAAAAATGGCAGCTAGCACAACCGAGCCCGTTATTTGTAGGTATGATTGCAATATACACTGTGTTGTAATGATTGGCTTGTGTTTTTGTAATTACGTGAATTAAGTAGGTTGTTAAATTGAGAAAACAGGTGGTTTGCTTCCTCGCGGGCGAAGCAGCCGCACCACCGGCGCTGCGGCTGCAGTGCTCGCACGGAAACTCTGGGATCACCCTTCCCCGCGGATCCCGTGACAGCGTGTGCCGTAGCGGAGATGCGCTCATGACGCCACCACGGTAGCACGAAGCTTGAACAATCGCTTGTGTCAGGGGAGCATCGAACGTTGCTAGCCGAATCGCCGTGCCGCCGGACGTCCCCGCTCCTCCTGCGCCGGGCTGGACCTGCAGCACCTGCCGCGCGCTGGAGGCCGATGCAACGGCCGGATGCGCGTCCACTTGGCCGGCCGCGCCTCGAATGACCTGGACAGAGCACGGACCCAGCGTACCGCGACGATCTTGGACACTGGATATCGAGCGCGCTGTCAGGGGGGCACTGCGTCCAGCCTGATACGCAGATCCTCGTCAGTGACGCATCCATTTCTGCACTGGTACAGTGACTGTCACTCACACGCAGCAGCGTAGCGTCGTCCGTCCGTCCGCATCCAAAGGATTTGCTCCCTCCGGGCTCCGGCGCAGTCGATCTCGGCAGCCACGGGACCGTCGTCATCACTTCTTCAGTCCCCCATCCCAGCAACGGCTTCCTAGTACTGTGGTACCTGCAACTAGTTACTGCGTCAGGGTGAAGTAAACCTTTCCGGAAGCCGGTTCGCGTCAAAGCAGACACGTTGCTGTTAATGTACAAGGATCTTGACTCCCAAGTGTTCCATTACGCCTGTACTTGCTCCCCGGGTTCCAATGGTTCGCCGCGTCCACGGGGAGATTAGTCAGCTTTTCGCGGTGGCGGCGTAATGCAGCTGTGTCCTTCGCTGTTCACGGCTGCTCTTAACGGGCGCTTAAGAAGAATTGGAGTGAGTAATCGATACCAGTGGAACGACGCCAGCATGCCTGTTTTTTTGTCAAAGAAGGGAGCTGGCGATTGGCGGCGCCATGTTCTATCATCTTCTAGTTTGGGCAAACAAAAAACTACTGCTAAAACGAGTTTCGGCCCATGCGACGGGGCCATTGAAATTACTGCCAGGATCGTCGAAGCACATCGGATCGAAGCGGCTCATTAAAGAGAGCGGATCCTTGGAACGGAAAGAGTAAGAGAACGAGATGATCCTGTCCTCGTCTGTGACAGGATGGAGGCAGTTAATACTTGACTCCTGTGCGCCTCCGTTTGCAGCAAGAAAAGATTTCCAGGCGCACGAACACGAGGCACGTGCGCATCGCCCCGTATCAGCCCCGTACCGATATCCCGCGGATTCACTCGCCGCACAGCTGCACTGGGATCCCCTCGCCGATTTGCATCCATTTCCTTCCGTAAACGGTAAGCTCCGCCGTGTATATAAGCGCCGCGCCGTCGACGAGGAGCTCCAGCAGGGTTTGTGCCGTGTCTGTCGATCATACCACGCACGCAGCAGCTTCTTCTGCGCGGGACTGCTTCTACGTTTCTCGCCTTTCTTTGTTGTGTTTTGCTGCTGCTGGTGGTGCGGGAGGCGGCCGAGATGTCGAGCGTCGGAGGAGCGGTTGTGGCGGGGGGGGGGGGGGGGGGGGGGGGGGGGGGGGGGGGGACGCCGCACGTCCTTGCGGTGGACGACAGCTCGGTCGACCGCGCTGTCATCGCCGCCATCCTTCGCAGCTCTCGTTTCCGCGGTACGTGGCTTGGTTACTGACATGGTGGTTACAGAGCGAGTTGTGTGCGCGCGCTCTTGCAGCTTCAGTCTTGTATGCTTGGCTTGCCTGGTTCATTCAGTCTTATTTTGCTCGTGTGTTCAGTGACGGCTGTGGACAGCGGGAAGAGGGCTCTGGAACTGTTAGGCTCGGTATGTCATGCATTCTTTTTTTTAAAAAAAACACTTTTTCTGTGATTTAAATCTAACATTCTTTTGCGTGAAAATTCAGTTATTCATTTCTCTCTGTTTTCTTTTTTGGAACTGTAGGAGCCGAACGTGAGCATGATAATCACTGATTACTGGATGCCGGAGATGACGGGATACGAGCTCCTCAAGAAGGTCAAGGTAACAACACTCTGACGACACATCCCATTTGGCTCCAAACCCAAACGTGCTCAACCAATCTGAAACTTCAAAACAACCAAACGTGCATTGCAGGAGTCGTCCGAGCTGAAGCAGATCCCCGTGGTGATCATGTCGTCGGAGAACGTGCCGACCAGAATCACCAGGTAAATCAAGCCGCCAATGAGCCAGCAGTAGTTTCCGTGTCGGATGATACCGCGACGTTGACGCGCGGTAATTGTTTTCCCTGAGACGCCATGGCACCAAGTTAACCATCCCCTGTTTCACTGACCAGGTGCCTGGAGGAAGGGGCAGAGGATTTCCTGGTGAAGCCCGTCCGCCCGTCGGACGTGTACCGCGTCTTCAGCCGCGTGTTACGTTGAGAACGGCGTCGGCTCTTTTTGTGGACTCGGAATGGCAGGAAGAACCGTGACGATGTCTTTGGACTGGTGTTAGTCCAATGGTCGCTGTAGCTATATTGTTTATGCTTCTCTTGTATCGCGTTTTTGTCCTCCATCTCTTCTCATTGTTAGGTTTCTTTTGTCGTGCTTGTGCTAAGAAGAATACGAAGTAATTGTGGCTTCTTTAGTTGTTCTTGTGGGTTTTGGTCGAAGATGTTGATTTGTTCAAATGGTGATGTTTCACAAAAAAATTGATGGTGAGAGTGGATACTATTTCAGTCTCTGCTCTGTATCTTCTGCTCGACAGTGCTTCCAGCGCCCTGTCTCCCTTCACTAGAATCGACTCTCTGCTGAACTCAGGCACGTTCTTCGAACTAAACGCAGAAAACTGAGGGCACGATAATAAGTGTTACTACTGAACTAAACGCAGAACTATACAGAGTTCATCCTCAGCTGGGCTCAGCATTTCCAATCAAATTGTACGATATGAGTTGCAATCCTCTGTGACGCGTGAACATAGTGTGAAGGTAAGGCGGAACTTGCTAGTACGAATGTCACCCACAATTATATGCACTGAAACACCAGTGTGTAATGCTTGCCAAAGTCTTTATTTAAGATGCAGATGTATTCATCAGTACATGTCCACTTACAGCGTGAACCAAGCTCAGGCATGTTAGAGTCAGGATACTAGCTGAATTAATT
>LAPY01004006.1:8169-21299 GCA_000970635.1 Eragrostis tef
TCTGCAAGAACGTGCGGAATTTTAAATATGAGAAGTACATGCACTATAAAGTATAATCAGGACAGACTCCAAAAAACAAGCATGAAAGATCAACAAGTCATAACATATTTCGTGTGTGGTATTGCTTTCTCTGGTTCAGTTAGCATTTTGTAATTCAAGTGGTAAGTGTTTTTCTGAAACGATGATCAGGTAATTTGATAAATTCAAAGCATCATGTCTTCATATCCAACGGAACAGATAAAAAAATGGGAAGCTAGCTGATGTCAGTCTGAAGTTCTGAACGTCAAACTAAACCTTCTATGAAGCATCGCAGTAAAAGAATCTGTTCCTAGAGGCTGGAGCTATCTCCTCGTATAATTAACACAAGCAATTAACAATCCTTACGCCCTCTGATTTCTTTTCCTCATGTTCAGACAATGCAGTCAGTGTAAATTTTCACTGAGTTTCCTGTATTTATGCATGAAAAAGAGATCGCACGGAGTAGTTGTAATTAAGCTATCCCAAATCTTTTGGCCAATTCCAAAGGTGTGAAATGGAACCTTAATCTCCACATATCAAGAAATCAAAATTCGGACCGAGCGGTCAACCAGCGTGCATGCGTTACATATATTAGTGATTGAGCAAGCAGAGGATTAATGAAAAGATACTAGTGCTAATGTTTATCTCTCATCGGGCAATCAGGGGTATCCGGCCTTTGGTTTGACATTTTTGTGCGAGTTCTAAGTTTCCACAGATGAGAGGGGAAGGAAGAGGGAACGAGGGCTTACAACTACAGTTTGAGAAGAGCTAGAATATGGTATCCATATTCCATTACAGCCTGCGACGACGGCTGTCGAAAGATGACGCTCGTTCCCGCGCATCAGCACCAGCCCGTGTTTTGTTGGCGGTACAGTACAGCGCGATTGCATCGAAGCGGCGCGTCGCCAGAGCGGTCCGAGCTGCCGCGCCAGTTTTAGCAGGAGCAGGAAAGAACATGCGTGCCCATGCCGACGGCGTTCGTTCGCATCCGCGCGCCGTGAGCATGTGCCGCCGCGCGCCGCGCCCTGTCCTGTCATCATGTCGAGACGTGTGTCCACTCCAAGGCGGACCGACGCCTCATCCGACGTTATCCGCCGGCTCCCCTCGGCTTTCCGAAACGGTGTGATTTGAGTGATCGTGCACGCGAGAGAGAGAGAGAGAGAGAGAGGCTGGAACAGAGCACCCCGCACGACACGACGGCGCCAACCAACGAAATCCCCCACTCCGGCGAGCCGCGGGCCACATCCTCGAGCTCGAGACGGGACACGGACGAGCGGAGCGTGACGTGATCACGCGCGCCCCCCGCGAGCCACGCGAAAAAAAAGGGCGTGGTGCTTTCCGCGGACCACCCCACTAGCCGAGGTGGACGCGGCGCGTTTGAGGCCCGGGACGCGCGCGGCCACGACTTTTTGCCTCTTTTTCATCCTCATCCGGGCCCGGTCCTTTTCATCAGTAGGGTCATCGTTTCTGGCCGGGAGTCGACCGTTGCACTTGCACGGTTTCACTTGTTCTGAACCACCTGACTTGCATCTGTGTTTGCACTTGTGGAAGTTTCAGGAACAGTTGACAAAAAAAAATCACGCGATACTACACAGAAAAAAAATCCCCCCCCCCCTAAAAAGAACCATGGAAAATCTCGCAGGCTGTGCGTGGCAGCAGCGTGCATGCAGGGACACTCCCTCTGCCGAGACCACCGTCTCGTCACGCGGCCGGCTGTGTGTCCACGCAACGTCTCATTACAAGGGTGGTTAAGCAATCGAGCAGTACTACTTGCACTTTGGATCACTCATCAATTACTCTCCTAACATCACTAATCAATTCTTAAACACGGCACCTGCTCCGACCAATCTTGTTTGTGCAACATTGTCACTGTAGACTGAATGATGCTGCTTTGAGTGTGACCGAAGCCACTCCATTTTGCAGATCACAACCAACAACAGAGCTTAATGCAACTCCCTGCTTCCATTAACGCCGCTTCACGAGCGCCGCACGCGGGTGACTTCTACTCGACATGGCTGCAGGTCGCATCTAGTGGGTCGGATTACGCTGTCGTTAGATACGTGTCAGTTAACTATTCCCATCTGATGGACGGGTTAAGTACTTCAGTGGAGCAGGGTTAGTCGTCGGACTCAGAACTCTGTCCCCGTCTGCTGGAGTGGTGAAGATAAGACTGCCATACTGGTATTATACAAACAAAATTAACGTATATTAGTACTCCCAGTGACAGCCTTATTAAGAGCGACCACAGTGATTAAGATTCCCCCCCTGCTACGGGCATTGCATGTGAAGTCGTAGGAGCACCCTTCGAAGCGGGCATTGGGTGACGCACATACTTGTATGCTGGCCTTTAGTTTAGTTATGTGGGCCCCACGATCTGGTCTTTAAAATACTTATGTGGGGCCCACGATCTGGTGACTGCACTAATTTTGAGCACAGGAGTGTACGAGATGCATGCTGAATGCGTTTTCTTTTCCGGTTTTTACTTCATGAGAAAGGCACAGAAAGGTGGGTTAAAACCGGCAAAAGGAACACAGATCACGCGCAAAATGGAAAGCGCTCCTTAATTCCAGAACTACCAGAAAAAGAGAAGGTTTCCTGTCAATCCTCTACCTTGTCATATAGGCATGTGTCATGATCAAAATTCACAAAACGACTTTTTGAGTTGTAAACTGTTAGAAATAAATGTCATTAAACATAAGGTGACAAAAACTGAGATTGGGGAGAGACAATATTGGATTTCTTTTCTGATATTCTTGCATTTAATCACAGCCATTGATGAGGTTGCATTACGCCTAACACCACAACCCTCACAAATTCGCAATTAAACAATTTAATTTATCAGAGCAGTTACTGCTACTGCTGCTTCTCTTACAATATAATAATAAAAAAAAGGAAATTGAGTGATTTCCTACGGCTAGAGAATTAAGACTCTGTGGGCCACCTGGCTCCTCTTCAGCAACAGCTCACATTGATTTCGATTTCTTCCTTCTCCACTTCCTCCACCCAGCCAGCCATCCCCAACCCACCTCGCTCGCTCCTCTTTCCTTTTCTCCTCTCTTTCTGATGCTTTGACGCCACCACTCGCATCTTTGGCCTGCTCTGTCTCCCATCTTCTCCTCTCTTCTTCCACTAATTAAAGAAATCAGACGGAGGAGTAGTGGAGAAGAACAGCAACGAGCGCAGGAGCGGCGGAGGGAGAGGAGCAAGATGTTTGACGCCTTGCTCAACTCCAAGTTCTACAACAAATGGTACTGAATTGGTTACCGTAGATTCGGTTTTGATTCTTGACTGGCGAGCTTCAGCTCCTCATGTTCTTATTGGCAGTCGAGCCTCAAATCGAATTGCTTGAGCCCTCTTCCATCGATGGTTTATTCTGCTAGTTTCGATTTGCGCGAGACAATTTTTTTCTTGGCAGCAGCCGCATTTGTTCGCTGTTTGGATTCGTGCGTCCCTTATTCTTCAGTTGTTCTTATTCCGGATTGCTCAAGCCCACTTCTGATCTGTCTGTGAATTCAAGTGTTGTTCTTATATTGCAAACTCTCTTTCTGCTTGGCTTGACTACATTCTGGAATTGGTTTTGATTGTTTGGCCTATGCTTTTTTTTTGTTTAATCGTTCAGTTTATTATCGTTTGATGCAGTAAGCATGCCATCAAATGCACCCGGACTCGTCTGGATCTGCTGCGGCGGAAGAAGCAAGCGATGGTGAAGTTCCTCAAGAAGGACGTCGCCGACCTTCCGACCAATCTTGTTTGTGCAACATTGTCACTGTAGACTGAATGATGCTGCTTTGAGTGTGACCGAAGCCACTCCATTTTGCAGATCACAACCAACAACAGAGCTTAATGCAACTCCCTGCTTCCATTAACGCCGCTTCACGAGCGCCGCACGCGGGTGACTTCTACTCGACATGGCTGCAGGTCGCATCTAGTGGGTCGGATTACGCTGTCGTTAGATACGTGTCAGTTAACTATTCCCATCTGATGGACGGGTTAAGTACTTCAGTGGAGCAGGGTTAGTCGTCGGACTCAGAACTCTGTCCCCGTCTGCTGGAGTGGTGAAGATAAGACTGCCATACTGGTATTATACAAACAAAATTAACGTATATTAGTACTCCCAGTGACAGCCTTATTAAGAGCGACCACAGTGATTAAGATTCCCCCCCTGCTACGGGCATTGCATGTGAAGTCGTAGGAGCACCCTTCGAAGCGGGCATTGGGTGACGCACATACTTGTATGCTGGCCTTTAGTTTAGTTATGTGGGCCCCACGATCTGGTCTTTAAAATACTTATGTGGGGCCCACGATCTGGTGACTGCACTAATTTTGAGCACAGGAGTGTACGAGATGCATGCTGAATGCGTTTTCTTTTCCGGTTTTTACTTCATGAGAAAGGCACAGAAAGGTGGGTTAAAACCGGCAAAAGGAACACAGATCACGCGCAAAATGGAAAGCGCTCCTTAATTCCAGAACTACCAGAAAAAGAGAAGGTTTCCTGTCAATCCTCTACCTTGTCATATAGGCATGTGTCATGATCAAAATTCACAAAACGACTTTTTGAGTTGTAAACTGTTAGAAATAAATGTCATTAAACATAAGGTGACAAAAACTGAGATTGGGGAGAGACAATATTGGATTTCTTTTCTGATATTCTTGCATTTAATCACAGCCATTGATGAGGTTGCATTACGCCTAACACCACAACCCTCACAAATTCGCAATTAAACAATTTAATTTATCAGAGCAGTTACTGCTACTGCTGCTTCTCTTACAATATAATAATAAAAAAAAGGAAATTGAGTGATTTCCTACGGCTAGAGAATTAAGACTCTGTGGGCCACCTGGCTCCTCTTCAGCAACAGCTCACATTGATTTCGATTTCTTCCTTCTCCACTTCCTCCACCCAGCCAGCCATCCCCAACCCACCTCGCTCGCTCCTCTTTCCTTTTCTCCTCTCTTTCTGATGCTTTGACGCCACCACTCGCATCTTTGGCCTGCTCTGTCTCCCATCTTCTCCTCTCTTCTTCCACTAATTAAAGCAGACGGAGGAGTAGTGGAGAAGAACAGCAACGAGCGCAGGAGCGGCGGAGGGAGAGGAGCAAGATGTTTGACGCCTTGCTCAACTCCAAGTTCTACAACAAATGGTACTGAATTGGTTACCGTAGATTCGGTTTTGATTCTTGACTGGCGAGCTTCAGCTCCTCATGTTCTTATTGGCAGTCGAGCCTCAAATCGAATTGCTTGAGCCCTCTTCCATCGATGGTTTATTCTGCTAGTTTCGATTTGCGCGAGACAATTTTTTTCTTGGCAGCAGCCGCATTTGTTCGCTGTTTGGATTCGTGCGTCCCTTATTCTTCAGTTGTTCTTATTCCGGATTGCTCAAGCCCACTTCTGATCTGTCTGTGAATTCAAGTGTTGTTCTTCGATTGCAAACTCTCTTTCTGCTCGGCTTGCCTACATTCTGGATTTGGTTTTGATTGTTTGGCCTATGCTTTTTTTGTTTATTAATCGTTCAGTTTATTATCGTTTGATGCAGTAAGCACGCCATCAAATGCACCCGGACTCGTCTGGATCTGCTGCGGCGGAAGAAGCAAGCGATGGTGAAGTTCCTCAAGAAGGACGTCGCCGACCTTCTCTTCAACGGGCTTGAATCGCACGCCTTCGGACGGGTACTGTCTGCACGCTCAACGCGACAACTTGGATTGTTTGGTGCGAATTTGACAAAATCGAAAATTTCAGCGCAAGCTAAGCGTCTGATTAGTAAGAAGAAAAATGTGTTTTGTGCAGAGAAATCTATTATGAGATGCAGGATCATGTGAGTCTGTAGTGATGTGTTCCTGAATCCTGAATGTGTTGTTTCCTGGACTGCAGATGGAAGGGCTGATTGTTGAGATGAACCAAGCATCCTGCTATGATATGATTGAGATGTACTGCGAATTTATAGCGAAGCAGCTGAACAATATGCAGAAAGAGAGGTAACTGTTGCTATCACAATTGATGCACCATTTTGAGCCTGCCAATAATGTGTTGCATTGCTTGCCATTGGTATGTCGTTTAATCATTGCCAGTTTTTACGGTGCTGCATTTATCCAGGCTCTTGCTAGTTGCTAGGATGGGAAAAAAAAAAGCGGAAATGCAGTAATCCATCCACTTTTACACAGACAACAGTTGTATGTGAATTGCTAGTTTCTGTGTATTGTTTAGTGATAGCTCCTGTAGTGCATAACTAATTAGCTATAGCTTTATTCCCCATTCATTTCACCTTGGCATGCCATTCTACTGTTTTCCTGCATATCAGCATAAGCCTCTTCAATTATGATAGAAATCTCAAGTTAACTAATGAGCGGCTTAGTGTTTGGTTTTCTGGTATAGCTGTTTGCATAGTGTATCCGAGGTTGTACAAGATTTGAAAATTGCAAAGCTACATATACTGTATGTTAAGTGTTTCACACCCTTTGTATCATATATACTGCCCACTATTCAAAGTCAGGGATATAGCAAACTGGCAGTATGGGCATGCGCAGTGCTAGATGCTTATTATAAGTGCTCAAAGAGAGAGAATATTTTCTAAAACGCAAAAGGATGCTTATAAATAGGTCTGACCACCATGCTAAATCACCTGTATAAAAAATATTTTCCCTCATAAAAGTACCTAATGCCAAAAATAGAACTTTTTTTAATAAGCATTTCCATTGTACATGCCCTTAGATGATTATCTTAACTGTTCTAGACCAGTTAAGTGTGAGGCGCTGATAATAGTTATTTACAATTCTTCTTTCAGTGATATATAATTCTCCTTTCATTCAATTAAGATTACACAAGTTGCTTCCTTTCTTCTTCTGTGGATTATTGAATCTGTGATGTCTATTGTCTGTTAACAGTGAATGCCCTCAGGAAGCCTTGGAAGCCGTGTCAACTCTAATATTTGCTGCTGCTAGATTTCCTGATTTACCTGAGCTCTGTGACTTGAGACATATATTCACAGAGAAATATGGGAGTTCAATCGAGTCTTTTGTTAATCAGGAGGTACTTAAAACTCTTTTTTTCTTATTTCAGTTATTATCCTCTACTGGACCAACATTGACTTAACTTGACCTCTCTTTGGACAGTTTGTTCAGAAGCTTCAGAACCAGACATTTACTAATGAAGAGAAACTGCAAGTGATGAAAAGTGTTGCTGAAGAGTTCTCTGTCCCATTTGATGGCAAGGCATTGGAATGGAAGATAACTTGTGCACCTCATCAGAAACATGTAAAGTTTTAGTGATCTTACCCTTTTTTCACCTTTCAAATAAAATAATCATTTGCTAAGCATATATGAGTCATTCAAATCTAATCTTACATTTTATTTATCATCAGGATCTTGCGAAGAAGGGTTCACATAAACGGCTGGAAGTCGAAGCATCATCTCGAAATGGTCAGAAGGTTGGCAGGCATGCTATGCACGAAAGAAACTATAAGGCTACACCTGAAGGTTATGAACAGAAGCAGGAAACGAAGATGAAGACGAAAGATATCCGTGTTGTTCCTGATGGCATTGATCAGATTGGTGAGAAAATAAGGAAGAACTACTCAGAAAAAACAGATGAGAAGAGGCACATGGATGATTATGTGCCTCCTTTGGACATGAAAGGAAGGAGTAGTCGGAAAGAAGCAAAGAAATATGACAAAAAGGATGATCCTCATCGGAGGGGACAAATGAATGCAGAGTTAGACACATTTTTGACTTTCTGAGGCATGCTATGCACGAAAGAAACTATAAGGCTACACCTGAAGGTTATGAACAGAAGCAGGAAACGAAGATGAAGACGAAAGATATCCGTGTTGTTCCTGATGGCATTGATCAGATTGGTGAGAAAATAAGGAAGAACTACTCAGAAAAAACAGATGAGAAGAGGCACATGGATGATTATGTGCCTCCTTTGGACATGAAAGGAAGGAGTAGTCGGAAAGAAGCAAAGAAATATGACAAAAAGGATGATCCTCATCGGAGGGGACAAATGAATGCAGAGTTAGACCTCAATGGCATAAAGAAGCAGGAGCGTGGCGCAGTGAAACCTACAGGTGGCCCTGATCATAGTTGGGGGCAGGCTGACCTGGGGCTTAAAACTTTAGGCCTAGAAAAGCAAGAAAATGATTCAACTTGCACCTTGAATAGCAAAACAGCGAACAAGGCTCCTCCTTATTCTAAGCCCATCAGATCAGTGGATGAGAAATTGGCTGAAGAAAATCACAATAGTTTGTATGATAGACCAAAGCATGTAGGGGATTTCGGACAGCAGATGCTAGATAGGCAGCATGTGGCAGAGAAGGCAGCCAATATGAGGCCACCCTATGTTAAGCCAGAATTCGAAAAGCACATAAATCAAGCTGCAATTGGTTACAAGCATGCTGGTGATGTAGAAATAGGCCACATGAGGGGTGAGCGGCCTGTTTCCGTCAGAACGAAGGATGCAAAACAACATGCCCATGGTGATGCTTATGATGAACTTGCTAATGACTCTAAGCTGACAGACCAAACCCCTGATGGCCAAAGAAGACATTCGAGCAGGAGAAATGGTGCCTATGACAATTATGACCATAAAGGTGGTTGTGTGATACCCGTAGAAGGCATTGGGGCTGATGATGACATCAACAATGCAAGGGCTTTTCACCGAATTCCCAGTGAACGAAGAAAACACAAAAGCAGGAGGAATGGTTCAACAAGTGGCAGCGATTACAATGGAGCCAACGATGGCCATGAGTCTGGGGACGATGATGCAAACACTGCAATTGATTTTGGCAATCTTTTGCCACGAGCCCATAGTTCGCACAGGAAACACAGAAGTCGAAGTGCTGATCCCCGCAAGGGAGGCCGTGATGATGAAGAAAGAATGATGGACAAACTTCTGATGCACTACAGCAAAAAAGGGCTAGATAGGGAGGAGCGCAAAGAAAGGGACAGAGAAGAGCGCAAAGAAAGAGTTAAATCCCGGATCCCTCGTCCTCGATCAGATCAACCTGCCAATGGTGTAAGAGAACATTCTAACAAAGAAGGCACACCCGCACAGCGCCCTGAACGAGCTGCATCTCTACCTCCAGAATCTGGAAGCCCAAAGGCAAAGCCGAAGGCCCCTGTTAGGTCCATGTCCATGCAGCCAGAAATGTCAAGGGGGAATGTGCACCCAAGACTGCCTGATTTTGACGAACTGGCTGAGCGGATCAGAGCTTTGAAGAACGCATGAGCTGACAAGAATGTCTTTAGCATGATCTCTGTTGTTCCAGGAACTTCAGCCGTAACATCTGAGATCTGATGAGGTCTGCGTTTGAGAACATCTGAGATAGTTGTCTGCTTTCTTGCAACGTTTCTCGGTGGTATACATGCTTGTGTTGCTGTCAGTGTGTCTTCAGTGGAGTATTTGCAGGAGCAGCTTGATATGATAATTCATAGGGATACCATACCAAAGGATGTCGTTGTTTGTTGTACCGATAGAAGAATTATTGTCAGTGTATAGATGCCATTGATGAGGCTATAATGAAAAAAAAAAGATTTTTCTTTACCGCTTCAGTAATTTCAAATGTTTTTCCAATTCACTGTCCAGATGGTTTGTACCCATTTTTACTGGCGGGTATGAGTACTACTATAACCGCCAACCGTAAAGGGTGCTGCCTAAAGTTTGGTCTGGAGCTCAGCATATGGCAGATGCCATTTTTTCAGCAAAATTAGGCCGTCTGGTAGTATTGCATGACTTCTTGTTTTCTCAAGGAAGACCATGTGACGGTTGCCGCACCAGACGGTGCCGACGCCGACAGCCTCTGCTGAGCAGAGCTGCATAATAATTCTGAGCACGTTCACCTGGATTCGATCACTGCTCGTACCATGTTTTTTTGGTCGGTGGAATCTCGGAATCAATCTTACTAGTAGTATTATAAAAAATTTAACAGAAGAAACCACCAGTTTGTCTTCATTTTCATCCATCCAGCCCATATAGAAAGTGGTCAAATTTCTCATGTTATCTTTTCGCGCGATTTGTCATTTATGTCAGAAACAAGCCAATCTGGTGGTTAGGTCGTTAGATTCTCTAAAGAGAGAAAAGAAAAGGAGAAGGGAAAGGCTAATTCATCAGCATACTACGCTGGCCGTGCAAGCACGTGCCAATCGTTAGCTTAGCTTAGCCCAAGGACCTCATGACACCGACGACGAAATGCAGGATGCAGTCGTCGCCGCCGGCGTCGAGCATGTCGTCGCAGACGAGCCGCTCCAGCGCGGGGTCCCTCGGCAGCGCCCCGGCGTGGTACAGGACTGTCGCCGCCGTCGCCGTCGCCGGCCGGGTCGCCCGGCAGGGCGCCACCGGCGTGGTACAGGACTGTCGCCGCCGTCGCCGTCGCCGGCCGAGTCGCCACGCACGCCGCCAGCCTCGCGACCGCCCGGAGGAACAGCGGCAAGAAGCCCTACACGTGCACGCAACGCCAATAAACTTTGGTTGCAACCAACGACTAATCACATGTACACAAACTTAGCGAAAATCACGCGCTCACCATATATACGAATATACGATGCTGTGATCAGCCGCGATCGAGGACGCATGTAAGAGTTGGAGGATGAGCTCGTCATCGTTGGGCGTTTATATATACGCGACACGAAGGCTTGCATCGGAACCATCTGATGGGAGGTTGGTAATAAGGTTAGTAGCTGGGTATGTTGCAAATTGCAATCGGGTGGCGATGGCAACGACGGGCGCCCATTGTCTGTTTGCCTCGTCTCTGTGCTCGAGCGTTCGGTTTTGGACTTGCCTGCTCTGCTTCCTCAGATTCTTCACCTGTTTCCCTCTGCTTTTCCTTGGCGCCCGATTGTTGTTCAAACTCTAGACGCCCGATTACATATACTGTGTTCCCACGAACATTTCACTCATTTCATCAAGTCACGGATTTTAGGTCAGAAAAAAGCTTGATCGGTATGTTTGTCACCTTTATTAATTTAAAAAAATAAAACTGGGTATTGCTTCTCTAACATAGTCATAACTCTTCCTACGGATGTCATTGGCATGGTTGTCTATATATCTGATGTCCATGACATAAAACGCACCTGGAGACGACCAAGCAGGCATGTCGCCATAATGAATACGTGGTACGTTGTGTATATAGTTATTAAAAATACACATGGCAGGATTTTCGCTAAATATAATGTGATTATTTGATGTGCAGTATGCAGATTCTCGTCATCCATGTCCGCAGTCCACATATTCGTCGCCACGCTGGAAAATGGCGACCTGTTGCACAATATTTTAACACCATTGCTGCACTCTATGTACAAATGAATACAAGAAGAGGTATCGAATGAACACACAGACAGTATTTTATCACCATTGCCTGCTTACATCTCATATCCTCGAATTATTTAAATGTAGGTGTTCTTGTCACTATTTCATATAGCCAAGTTATTTTTGAGCCCGACCGGCCAGAAGCACGTGCGATGAAAGGTAAATAAGCAACATTGTGTTATGGTCCATTTCAATTTTCGTCTGTACCTGAATCGGCGTTGATCTTTTTCTTTGTTAAATTGTAAGGCGCCTAATTTCTCACGTCAGCTTGGCCGTGACTGTCTGAAGGATATGAATGTGCTCTGAGGTTGCAAGAGAATGAAGACTGCTAAATAAATTTAGTCGCTATCGTTGTCGACAATGAGTAAGAACTATGCGTCATATCATGTCTTTTATGTCTCAAAGTCAATTAGCGTCTTTAAATTCAAACAATGTCGTTCTTATTTCAGATTCTTGAGCTTTTCGTGTTAATGTCATACTTAAATACAATAATGTGTTTTTTATGATACATACATGGTACATTATATAATTTTTGTTGTGTAATAAAGTCCTGCTAAATAATGTCATTTAGATGGACACGTGCGTGCCGCACGTATATTTTTACTAGTAAGGTTAGTAGCTGGGTATGTTGCAAATTGCAATCGGGTGGCGATGCGCCCATTGTCTGTTTGCCTCGTCTCTGTGCTCGAGCGTTCGGTTTTGGACTCGCCTGCTCTGCTTCCTCAGATTCTTCACCTGTTTCCCTCTGCTTTTCCTCGGCGGCGTTTTTCTTCGTCGGGGTCGCAAAGCCTAACGATGACAGCGACCGTGTTTGACGTGGGAGCATTTTTCCTGGATTGACGCTCTGGGCTCTGGCAACGGAAAGTCCAGTCAATTCTTCTGGATTGATTCACGCTTTCAACCCAGCCAGATCGATGAACTGCTCGGTCCATTGAACCAAACGGCCTGGTTTACATGATGTTGGTATCCGGCCCAGTCCAGCTAGTGCCAGCGAATCAGAAACCTAGAAGGCCACCATGCCGTGATCCGATACAACTCGTACGATGCTTGTTTTTTTTGGTGAATAATCGGCTTCCCCTTTGGCTCAATCCCCTTCTTTTTACTAGTATATATATTTGCGTACGTAGCACGCACGTTACCGTATATCAAGGGGCACTTCATCGCCGGGAGATCAAAGGAAACAGAGCAAGTCGACCACAAGCGGCGGCCATGTCGAAGCAAGGCGGCAAGCAGAAGCCTCTCAAGGCCCCCAAGGCGCCCAAGGAGGAGTACGACGAGGTACATAGTACTAATCAGCGGTTGATGCTACGAGAACCTCGGGTGCCGTTGCCCTAGTTATTACGTAATACGACCACATATATCACCTTACGGGTCGACGCAAGTACATGATCTAGTCTAGATTTGCAATGCATTTGCTATACGTAGGTTCATGCTCTGGATCTATGTCGGCAGCTGAAACTCCGTCGCTCTTGCAACCGTAGTACCTGATCCCTACAGGAAATCTGAAACACACCACACACCTTTCACGTGTCTTAATAAGTAATGTGGGCGTGAAACGAATTGGCATCTTGTTAAGGAGTTTGTTTTTCATCAGAAGTTCAGATTATGACATGTTTGGGGTTTCTCCTGCCTGCAGACTGATCTGGTGAACAAGAAAAAGAAGAAAGAGGAGGAGAAGGCGCTCAAGGAGCTGAGGGCCAAGGCGGCGCAGAAGGGCCCTCTTGGCCTCAAGAAGAGCGGCAAGAAGTGAGCTAGATATCTTTGATGGATTTAGTCACATCTGTAGCCAGTGGCGGGGGTAGGGCTTCGACATACGG
>LAPY01004006.1:27531-45823 GCA_000970635.1 Eragrostis tef
ACAACGGCGACCCCCCGGACCTTGAAATGGCCCGCAGCTTCACGCTGCACTACCTCGTGGACGCCGGCAACGACGACGATCTCCTGATGGTGCGCAGAGAGGTGCGCACCGCGAACATACCGGGCCGGTTCGTGGGGGTGGAGGAGCGGCTCACCGTGTTCAGGGCCGACTTCGCGTCGTCGCGTTGGGCGGAGGTGACGACCCTCGGCGACGGCGGCGTGGCGCTGTTCGTGGGGCAGTGGGGCTCCAGAGCCGTCCGCGCGCCGGACGAGCACCGGAAGTGGTGGACGGACCAAATCTTCATCTTGGACGACGGCGCCGGCGACCAACCAGTCTGGTCGCCGCAGTACTCGTTGAGCGTCTACGACATGGGACTTTGGCGTACCTTCAAGATCCTGCACGTGATGCAGCGAGACGGCAACACATTGTGGCCGGGGACATGGCTCTTTCCTCGACAAGGAACACGTGATGCGGCTGATGCCGCTCGCTAGCTAGTATGACCTCCTGAGTGTTCAGAGCGCGCCTGCGTGCTCCACGAAAGCATTTCAATTGAAGATAAAATATTCCCA
This sequence comes from Eragrostis tef, assembly GCA_000970635.1. Classification (NCBI taxonomy): domain Eukaryota; kingdom Viridiplantae; phylum Streptophyta; class Magnoliopsida; order Poales; family Poaceae; genus Eragrostis; species Eragrostis tef. The sequence continues at coordinate 28,101 of LAPY01004006.1, forward strand.
TTTCGGGCATAAAAATGACTCAGCACAATGGAATGCACAATATAAAAGATACTCTTTTTTCTATGTATAGCTACAAAATTGTACTGTTCCCAATACTTGCAATACGGAAGACAGTCAGAACCTCTTGCTGTCCTAGTGATATCGTCATTTGTCTCATACAACACTAATGATATGAAGTATATACATACTACAATACAATACATGTTTAGCAGCTGTATAGGTGGTAACAAGCTTCACCATGGAAAACTTCTCAGACAGACCACACTTGCACAAGTCCGCTGCCTGTCCCAACATAGATCTCCTTAAGTTCATTACTGAAGCACACTGATGTAACCCAGACACTAGGTTGGATAGTGAAAAGCAGCTTCCCGCTGTCAATGCTACTGACCTTTACTGAATTTGCTGACTTGCCTGCAAATTTAAGAATCTTTTGGTTATTGGGTCATTTATTTGACAGTATTATATAAATAATCTAGTGTGCTGACTTACCTTCAGTTGTACAAGTAGAAAACACGATGTCCTGCTCCCAGCTGATGCAGATATTTTTCTCAAATGTATTTGACAACACGTGGTTCTCAAAACTCCTAACAAGCTGGCCATCCGAGGCTCTTACTTCTGTTGAACTTTGTCGGAAGCTAAGAAACGTGTTCCTCCTGTATAGTGGATGTAGCACAAACTCGCCAATTTCTACAGCCTTCTGCTCTAAGCTTTGAAGCTGCACAGAATAAAGGGAAAAGAACCATGTCATTTAGGAAATTGACATTTTGCTAAACCATAAAAATTGAATTAAGAAGACTACGTACATCAACCACTTGAAGGGCCATGAGTCTTTGTTTTATAAGAAGCTTTTCATTTATAATGCCAAGAAAGGAAAAGTTGCTCTGTCCAATCCTGCATTTCAAGTTGCTCAAGATTTCTCCGTTTTCAACAGACCTGAACTCCAAATGGAGCTGCCCAGCAGGTGACTTGAATCTCACAATCAACACTTGGGGGCTAAGAGAACATAACACATAACTTAAGATTCATGCTTTTAAACTTTATAAATATGTATAAGAAAAGTAACTAAGAACATCAAAAGCAAAACTTAAGGTTTATGCTTAAAAATTCACAAATTCGTAAATGGAAAGTAACCAAATACCTGGATAAAACTTCTTCCACATTTTATGCTGAGAATTGATGTTGGAATGAATATGTTTGAAGATCAAATGACCTATAAGCTCTGGTACAGAAATATCGTTTATAGCCAGGCAATAACATGGCAAATAGGTGGTAAAGAAAGTTTTTATTTATTGAACTGACTTTGTATTGTTGATCAGAATAATTTCATTTAATTGATCAAATGAAATGAATCCAGGCCACTTGAAGTCTTCATCTCCGAAAATATATGTCACATTCAGCTTCTTCTTCCAAATAGAACTTCACAAGAAAGTTAAAATTACCAAAATGGACAAACAGATAATCTGTGCAGTGCAGCAATGCCAATTAATTCACACTCATACCTAATATAAAGCTCTCTACAAATTCGAGATGTGAACCCATCTTCTTGATCTGTTGATACAATCATCAAAGAATCTCTATGTTGATTGTGGAATACCGTTTCAATGTTCTCAGACCTCCCATGGTTTAGATAACATAACAACTTGTGTGTAACTGCAACAAAAAGAATTTTAGTTTCTGTAACCTTTTACATGAGACTGAGAGTTATTTCTCACCTCCACTGAAAGCAGCTGCCAATCCACCGCGTGATCTCATAACAACAATATCCTTTATCGCAATGATTTCATCGATTGATTTGGTCTTGTTTCTCAAAAAGCTATTGTAGCCTCTCAATTCATCTTTTCCAATGTACAAATTCATATTCTGAAAAAAAAAAGGTTCAGCTTTAAACTCACTTCCAAATATCACTCGAATAAACCTATACCTACAGCGATGTATAACGCTATGAAAACAAACACATCTTCATGTTCCCCTTTTTTGGAACATTGCAGTCTGCGTATTTGAGGTGCAATACAAAATAATCATGAAGAATGCTAAAGAAAAAACAAGCTTATAACAAAATTTAAAATGCAGTGTTATAGCAAGTTTAGAATTTAAAAGGCTGTCAAATTGTAAAGAACTTAGACCCTCAGTGTTCCAATTTATGGAAGACTATGATCATGTCTGAATGGTAACAAGATTTTTAAGCATGAAGTTTCAAATAACTGTCCTACCACCAAAATTTTCTGCCTCAAGTTTTATCTTTCGTTGTGAACAATACGAGATTACATTTTCCATGCTCCCACAAACTCAACGTTCACATAAGCATCACACATATGAAAAATCCATATTTAATGTTATACATGAAATTTAAGTCTCTTCAGCCGGGAGCAGCGCCGGTCGCCGTGTGAGTGGATTCGTGCGCCGGATGGGCGCTCACGGTTGCGTGTGGGTGCAGCCGTCGATGTGGTGCGTGGACGCGCCTGAAGAACAATTCCCGTGCGGACGCTGCACTTTCCCTAACATGATACTGTGGCTTTCGAAATAAAATATTCCCGTCCAGACCAACCCATGTCTTCAACGAAATCATTTTTTAAATCTAGTGCTAGCGACCTTGATACGTTAGAGGCCAAACTCAAATCGCGGGTTGTGAGCTCTAATTTCATGTTGGCCCACGTAATACGTTTCGCCAAATTTCTACTGATTTCGGCTTAATTAGCTTGTCCACTTCCCTCCCGCATCGAGATCAATTAGCATAATACTGTAAACACACATGACAAACATATGTGTGCCTTTGAAATTGTGAATAACTATTGCCTCGAAATTGCAATGAACAAACTGCTTTAAATATCCTAATCCTCTGAAACGGATACACGAACAAACTGCTTCAAATATCCTAATCCTCTGAAACGGATACACAAAGGTGACCAGATTCTATTGAATAAATTCAAAGTGCTGGTTTTTTTTTTTGCGAATGAAATTCAGAGTGCTGTTGACCCGTTTACGCGCACCCTTTAATTTCTTTAATGATACGGCCCCTAGTACTAATCACTAAATCACCGTAGGCAATGCTTGCCCCTACCAGAAGAAGCATATGAATTTTCTGGAATGGACGGGGCAGGGCACCCGAAATGCCAATTCCTATGCAGGTACACATTCTGAGAGGTATATTATATTTGATGGAAACTAGCATTCTTCGATGCAACTGCACAACGCACAAGTCTGCTAGTATTAAAAAAATTACAAATGTATGTTTGAATAATGGTAGCCTCTAAATTGCAACATGATCACCAAAATCTGCTGAATCGAACTGCCTCAAGATCAGAATATTCTAATCCTCAGAACTTGACACACAGCAGCTAGTGAGCAGAATAAATCCAAAGAAATTCAAAAAGTCGCATTTAAGCGTGCCCTCTAATTTCTTTGATAATGCCTTCAGCAAGAGAATCTGTATCATAGTTCTTGCCATAAAACTTAACAAACTCCATCTTTGGATTCATCAAGTACCTAAACACAGATGATAAACAAGTCAGTTTTTTGACAGGACGTAGACGTAAAAGTATTCTCAGACAGTCCAAATGATGATAAAACGGCAGCAGCATTAACAATGAGAAGCTTCCCACAGCTAAGTAATTAAAAGAGAATATAATTCAGGGTTGAAACATTCCCAAATTTCATATGAAACGTATCAACTGCATATAGAGTTTCTGATTAAAATTCCTAATAGAACCATCTCAGACCAAAAAAAAAAGTTCATAACAGCCCGCCAATGAAGTTCTCACAAGATTGAAACCAAATATACATATTAACAGTTTTCTTCATGTTGGGTTGTATGTTGTAGATCTGGCACATCTTATAACAACAAAAAACTAAAACTATCAAGGAGGAGATTCAAAGTAGCATACATGACAATCGAGTGATCAACGAGATAGTCAGAACCCTCCTCCTCTGTCTTCATATAGTAAACTCGATATGCACGCGCAACCTGTCTTATCTCATCTGCCGTGCCTGTTAGTCCTATCAGATCTGGATGGAATTCTGTAAGACACAACATAATTCATTAATAGCGAGCAACCAAATAACTAATATGCTGCAAACTAAAGAAAAGATAAAGGGTGACAAATTTAAGAGATGGTAAGCCTTGAGATTTAATGGACATAGGTGCACGCGCACACACCTTTAACGTAATCCCGAACTTGCTCAACAGTATCTCTTTCAGGATCAACTGTAATGAAAACTGGCACAATATCTAATTTTGCTGGTAGCCTCTAAATTGCAACATGATCACCAAAATCTGCTGAATCGAACTGCCTCAAGATCAGAATATTCTAATCCTCAGAACTTGACACACAGCAGCTAGTGAGCAGAATAAATCCAAAGAAATTCAAAAAGTCGCATGTTTTGTCAGAGTGCAAAAGTTTGGAAGCAGCCAATTAGAGGGCTCTTTTTGAATCCAAAGAAATTCAAAAAGAGCAGAACAACTCTAATCCAAAGAAATTCAAAAAGAGCAGAACAACTCTAATCCAAAGAAATTCAAAAAGAGCAGAACAACTCTAATCCAAAGAAATTCAAAAAGAGCAGAACAACTCTAATCCAAAGAAATTCAAAAAGAGCAGAACAACTCTAATCCAAAGAAATTCAAAAAGAGCAGAACAACTCTAATCCAAAGAAATTCAAAAAGAGCAGAACAACTCTAATCCAAAGAAATTCAAAAAGAGCAGAACAACTCTAATCCAAAGAAATTCAAAAAGAGCAGAACAACTCTAATCCAAAGAAATTCAAAAAGAGCAGAACAACTCTTTAAGCGTGCCCTCTAATTTCTTTGATAATGCCTTCAGCAAGAGAATCTGTATCATAGTTCTTGCCATAAAACTTGACAAACTCCATCTTTGGATTCATCAAGTACCTAAACACAGATGATAAACAAGTCAGTTTTTTGACAGGACGTAGACGTAAAAGTATTCTCAGACAGTCCAAATGATGATAAAACGGCAGCAGCATTAACAATGAGAAGCTTCCCACAGCTAAGTAATTAAAAGAGAATATAATTCAGGGTTGAAACATTCCCCGAATTTCATATGAAACGGATCAACTGCATATAGAGTTTCTGATTAAAATTCCTAATAGAACCATCTCAGACCAAAAAAAAAAGTTCATAACAGCCCGCCAATGAAGTTCTCACAAGATTGAAACCAAATATACATATTAACAGTTTTCTTCATGTTAGGTTGTATGGTGTAGATCTGGCACATCTTATAACAAACAAAAAACTAAAACTATCAAGGAGGAGATTAAAAGTAGCATACATGACAATCGAGTGATCAACGAGATAGTCAGAACCCTCCTCCTCTGTCTTCATATAGTAAACTCGATATGCACGCGCAACCTGTCTTATCTCATCTGCTGTGCCTGTTAGTCCTATCAGATCTGGATGGAATTCTGTAAGACACAACATAATTCATTAATAGCGAGCAACCAAATAACTAATATGCTGCAAACTAAAGAAAAGATAAAGGGTGACAAATTTAAGAGATGGTAAGCCTTGAGATTTAATGGACATAGGTGCACGCGCACACACCTTTAACGTAATCCCGAACTTGCTCAACAGTATCTCTTTCAGGATCAACTGTAATGAAAACTGGCACAATATCTAATTTTGCCTTTTCCTCTGCATATAATAAAGGATTTTATGTCTGTCAAAAATATGTTAAGTGAAATTGTCCACTAGCAAGAGCTCCAGATAGGCATATCAGCTATTCAACTAAAGGAAAGTATATACTTCCAGTGGAAATTGTCACCAAGTTCAGTAAAACAAAATGACAAATTTGTACATATTTCACTCTGGCAAGTTATTTTGGTCAATCTGATGTCCAGGCGACAACTATTGTCATGCATATCAGAACACAGAGATCAATACACTAAGTAGACAATTTTATCAGGATAACTGTATACAAGCAACCAAAGAAAAACTTACTAATTTTGTCAATTGCTGCGGCCATTTTCTGGAGCTCATCTGGACAAATGTCAGGGCAGTGTGTGAATCCAAAATAAAGCAGAGTCCATTTTCCCAAGAAATCCTTATCGGTGACGGGTTTTCCATCATGGTTCAGAAGCTTGAATGGACCTCCAATAGCTGCAGTGCCAACTGATTGTCCTGGTTTTACCGCACTTGTTCTGTTCTTCAATTCTGGGGGAAACAGAACAGGAAATTCAAACATTAGAAATCAAATATCATACAGAATTACAAGGAGCTGATCACTTTCCTACTACACAGATAAACACTTCTGAAAGGCACATCTTTCATCTGAAAAAATTGGGGCAAGTTTGTGATATTTGCTAACATAGTAAATGGAGAACTAGAACCAATTCAAACCAGCGTGTCAGAGTGCAAAAGTTTGGAAGCAAATTATAAGGATATCACATCAGGTATGATCTGCAAAGAATATAAAGGTTTCTGGCTTTTCAACAATGTTGTGAGGGCGTATGATGGCAATAACCACATTTATACTATTTGCTCAGAAAGTTTAATGGTCAACTCGACCTTTTAGAATGGGGAATATGTGAGCAACCTAAGCATATGTATTTACAGATGAGGAAACAATAGCCACAAAAATGCAAGCATAGTGGTTGACTTAAAAAGCAAATTTGTATACAATTCATTGATCTATAACTTATTTCACATTAGTGTACGCTATATTCAAGTTGCTATTGGAGTTAGACAAGTTTGTAGAGAGGGGGAGCTTAGGCATCTGGTGGGGAAGGAGCTCTGCACTTTATGTACAGTAATGATGAAAGATTTAACGAAACTTATAAATTTCTCAGATGTTTCTGTTTAGATGTAACTGAAAAAGAATGTGTGGAAGGATTCCCATGATGATTTCTTTAACAGCTACCATGTATTTGATAAAAAGAAGGAATTCCCACATTAATTTATGTTCTCAAATCTCAACTATTTTCTGGAATTTGTCTGAAATGCTAAAACAAAGAAATTCATGGATTAACACTAATAATCAAGTGGAAACAAAAAGGACCAATAAACAATGTGTCAATTTTTAAAAGTGCAATTCAGAAGCACCATACGTTTGTGAATGAATATATAGCATGATGGCTACTAATACTTGAGAATCGTTAAGACTCAAAAGCGTGCCCCATATCTACTACAATATATAGCCATGGCATGTATTGCAGCAGTAAAGCCAGAAACTAGACAGTCATATGAATGAAGGATCGGACACATTCAATATTTATCTAAAGGCGCACACATAAGAGTGTAATGGTGGTATATAGGAGGCTAAAGTACTACTCCTTCAATATAATTCAAAATACTTGGTGATTCAACTGAATCCCCGTGGCCTATGAAAAATCACCCAAAACGACATCATAAACTACTTCGGCTCATTGGATAAACATAACTTGGTTCAAGTTCAGCAATTGATACGACAAGAAAAACCTGAATGCCTTTCAATTGATTACTAGATGCAGACCTAACAATGGCAGAAAACAATGACACCAACTCACCATAGTAATGTACCTTCAATGTGACGCTTCTTTTCTTTGTCGTAGTACACGATTATGCCTCCTCCAGTTATGAGAAGCAGAAGAAAACTAAGCCACGAGACAGGCTGCAGGCAAAAAAACAACTTCTTTGATGAAGCAATTTTCTTCTAGAACATAAGGTTTCTCCAAATAGCAAGCAGATTAGAGACATGGTCTAACAGACTCGGGGAAAATGTAGTTGTGTCATCTACTTGGACAAGGTATCACAACCAATTCGTGTCAGGCTTTCCATTTCAGATCAATTGCATCGGTTTGATCCAAGGCATGAAACATTTCGTACTAGTATGTGACAGCGCAAAACTCACCCCTCCCCGGACGGGCTTCCCAGCATCCCCTTGCTCAGACTTCCCGGACTGCCCATCACTCCCTCCGCCCTTGCCCGCACCTGCCGCCGCCGCAGCCGCCTGGGGCTTCGAGCCGCCCTGCGCCGCAGCCGCCGCGTCACTGGAGAAGAAGCGCGCGCGCCACAGGAATGCGGCTTCGAACCGAGGCGCACCTGGCCCAGCGATCTAACGAGACCGAACAATCAATCAGTCATATCATCCCCCGATAGGATGCGAGAAGATCACGCGCTTCGGCGGATGCCAAGGAACTCTAGAGTGTACCTGAGCCAGAGAGCGAGCACGAGATGGGGGAAGGCTTGGGGAGAGCGCCCGCGAGAGGAGAGCGTGGAGCTGGGACGCGCGCCCCCTCATCGTCGCTGGATCGGGATCGCCGCTGCTGGGGGAAGGAAGTTCACGGCTCAGTCTCTTTTCTCCGGCTAGCGGATTTGTCTTTCTTCCGGTGCAAGAAGAACATTTCACGAACTGGTACAGGATTAATCCTTTTTTTTCGAGCGATTCGGTAAAAAGATGTGCGGTCGAAGCAAAACGATTATAATTTCCCTTTCATAAAAAGCGATTATAATTTCTGTAGCTTCAGCTAATAAATTAGCGATTTGGTAGAGATTAATAATCTCAATGCTATTCTTTGAAATATTTGGCTAATTTTTTTAATAGTCAGTTTTTGGTTAGACGTTACGTTAGTAAAAATTTCATTTTAGCATTGGTAGGGGTGCGCCAGGCAAGGGCAGTAGTGCAACGCCCAAGCGACGCGTGAGGGCCCCAGTGGCAAGCCACTGTGGTGGACCCTCCCCACAAAAAATAAGATTAATATCGAAGTGGGCACATGGCCCACATATCAGATATTAAACTGATAAGAACAGATACTACACTTGATCTTAGCCAAAAGGCCGAGAAAGGTATGCTTTGGGACGGAACCCTGCGCCTCTTTTTGTAGGGCGTTCGCCTGCCTCGTCCGCTTCGGCTAGCGATGTGGTATTATTCGTTGCGATGCGGCACTGTGAGCGCGGCCGTTCAGTCTCGGATGTAATCTCACGGCCCAATATGGAGGTACAGCCCATCTACTCAGAACGAGAGGAGGTCAAAAAAAAAAAGAAGTCGGAACGAGAGGGAAATCTCCCACTGAGTACGCGCGACAATTTGCAGCAACATGATCGTTCATCTATTTCTCGTCTTGCTTGAAGATCACCCCGCCTCCTGCAGTCAAGATCAAACGCTGAGAAAATCATCTCAAAAAAATGACCTGAGTTCGGCAGTCAACAGGCATGTCAATGGTACAGCAACGCGTTTGGGGAAAATGGCTGAACAAGATAAAGCCAATATTTTTTTCTGTATGTAAATGAATCCATTTGCGAATACTTTTCCAGTCTTGTCACGCGTTGAGGTTTGCGTGTGCTATACTTACATTAAAACATTGTTTCTGTCGTTGACACCGAGTTGATTAATGTTTCCTAAGGTTAGGCTAGATGACAAATCAGACCCTTCACACAACAGGGATTCCTGTAGAGGCAAAAGAGACTATACAAGCATACATTTATCAAATTCCTGTGACATACAGGCTTGCTGCAAATACAATGTCACGCTTAATGGCATTAGACGCGATCTCCATCTTCTTGTACAACGCAGAGTTCCCCATTATGGAAGCTGCATTCCTGAACTCTCTGCATGTTTCATCCAACCGCACAATTGTTCTTACGATGAGCCCTTCGGATACATCCGTCAGATCGCATATGTCCGCAAAAGGTGTTCCCTGCGTCGATGCAACAAATAACCGAGTTATAATCATGCATTCATCTTGGAGAAAAGCTCCCGCACATGACGACATGTATACCTTTGCCCACTCGTAGACAACCTCAACAAGGCCAAACTTCAAATTATCCCGAGCATACTCCTCGGGGTCCACAGGAATCTTGAACTCTGCTTGCAGCTTTCCTAATCTGATTGCTGTATCATAAAGCCTAATACAGAGAAAAATGTCTTCTGAGAAAATGCAACCAGAATTCTTAAGATGTTTGCTTAAGTGAAATGAAAACACTGGAGAATCAACAAAGTACAAAATTTTACCTCTTTTTGGCTTCAGATAACTTAAGAGTGAGCGATGGTTCTGATGCATTCCGCTGTTGGAAGACAAATGCAGACATAATCGCCACGGCTTCTTCAGGTTCTAGCTCATCCAATTGATTCTCAAAAAGACATTCTGTTGATATTAACTCCTCACCGGAGTTCATTTCACAGGCTACTCGACCCTTAAGTTGCACAACCAGATCGGAATCAATGTAATGGAGCACCTTCAAGACATCAATCTGCAATTATGGAAAAATTGAAGTGTTAACACAGAACTTCAGATGGAGTCAGATATGGTGACTGAATGATAGATACTTCAATCTTGAGCTGATAACAGCCTTACACCCTCAAGTTAACAAAGAGAGTTTCCATCAAAATCAAATGTATGCTCTGCTAGGTCTTTATAGTAGTTTGAATGAAACTTTTTGGTCCTGTATAGATTGGATATAAACCTCATTAAATAAGCCCCTCATTTAGAACCCAAATCAAGCCTGTTGTTATTGTACAGTAGAGTAGGAACTAAAATCCCAACCCAAGGTGTCTGATACTGAAGAAATGGAAATAATGTGATTTATTTTCCATGCCACAGATAATGGTTCCACTCTCTTAGTTCTCTTTTCTAATGTACACAATGTACACAACAGAACATCAAAAGAAAACGAGAATACGTAATAGTCTTACTCTGCCTTGAAACTCCGGCATTTGTTGAAGTGCCTCATCTGACATTTGGTACTTCAGTTCATTCAGCTGATCCTTGTACATCTTTTGCTCCTTCATCAATGATATATGTTCCTTCAGTTTTATACAGCCATGGCACTTGTTTTCAGACATTTTTTGCAACAACTTATGATACGCATAGTAGCTTTCAACAAGATCCACGTTCCTCAGTTTTAAATCTGTATTGCATTGAATGAACATATTAACCGGTGATATAATCTACAAATTAATAATACGAAGCAAAATTGACGAAGCACCAGAATAATGATCGGATGGAACAACAAAAAAAAGCAATATATACACAGATATTACTCAACGAACCCCTCTTTCCTTCTAAGTTTGTACTAATACATGGTGGGTTAAATGGTTGCAAACTTCACAGGCACCCAAGCAAACCACTCTTGCTCATTTGATAATACTGTTTAAGTATCATGGCCAACCCAATCAAACCACGGGGAAGAAAGGCTGAGCAGAAAAACTCCTGTGATGTAAAATAGGATTTTACAAAAAGAAAATTCAGTTTTTGAGTTTTGACTAGCATACTCTGGACGTTCAGCAGAACCTATTAACATAGTGACATCTAGTTACCATATTCATTTGTATTTTTCAAGCTTCTTGCTCACTAAAAGTTTGTCTTCTCCAAACAAATACCATAGGGGTTCGGCGAAAAGTATAATCCATGAGCATACACGAGGGTAACCATTTACATTGTCCTACTTGTAAGATTAACATAATCGTAAGCAATCTGGAATCTGATGGTAAATAGCTGAGCTCTTTTTACTAGCTAGTTTGAACTTCATAAAATAGCACATGATAAATATTTGGACAAGCAGAATATTTCTACCTTTTACAGCATCTAAAGCGGGAGGATACTTAGTTCCATCTGGTTGCTCTTTTATAAGCAGTTGGACGGTTTTAGCGTATGCAGTTGGGCTCGGGTCTTCAAGGAGTCTGACTTGATCAATCTTTATTTTGCTGGTGCATATGCTAATGATCTCTTTAGACTCTATTGCTCTAGCTTCAAAACCCATTCCAGACGCACTCCCCTTGTAAGGTAGTTTGATATTGATAGCGCCTGAACTTTTTCGTGTACTGACAGAAGAAAAATATTCATCATCCATGCAGCGTTTTCCTTTCGGGATAATAAAGCGTCCTTGCTGAAAATCCCCAGGTTCTTTTTCACTTTGATTGGACATATCAGAGGCTAGTGCAGATGAAGTGCAATCACCAGTCAATACAAGAACAATGTATCGCTTCAGTGCTGCAGATGGATTTTTCAGTATCACGCCAAGCAAGTGATCATCATCCTATAAAAATTCAGATAGAATAGAGTCTCAGTATGAAAAAGATGCAACTATTGAAACTTTACTTTGCCCTTTTTAGATAATGGTATAACAAATTGAAACAGCTGGGTGGGGCGGAGGAAGCATCATTATCTTCAAAATAATGAGGCCCATTCAAACTTCAAACATGTAGACTATAGTTTGAATGATAGAATGGTAGCCTGTTAAACAAATTAATAGAAACTTCTAAAGTAGTTTGATTAACTTGGCGTGTCAAACTTGTATCTCAGCATTCAAAATGTAGGTGCTGTGTATCTGTCTGAGCGTGTGCACTTTTTTTTTTCCTTGTTGGTGTATTGCATTCACATTTTTACTCTTCTTAATCCTCTGTTCGAGAAAAAACAAATGAGCAAAAAGCTCTAAGGTAGCGAGCACAACTTGAGATCCTACAGAAATCTGGTTCAGATTGAACCAGAGACATGCTAATATCGAAGATTGATTCGATCTTGACATTGATTCCGAGCCAAGTTCATATCAGGTGCTATGTATTCTGAAATCAGGAGATGTTCAGTAATTCTCTTTCGGCTCTGATGCTTGATCATAAGAGGTTTCAAAATTCAACTTAGAACTTACATAACACTTAATTACCTATTTTCTCACATTGATTCCAAGCCAAGTTCATATGAGGTGCTATGTATTCTGAAATCAGAAGATGTTTAGTAACTCTCTTTGGGCTTGGATGCTTGATCGTAAGAGGTTTCAAAATTCAAGTTGAACTTACATAATGCTTAATTTCCTATTTTCTTATATTTCTTTATGCATTATTTCTGAAAGCATGATAAATGAGTGTAGAAAACCTTTAACCATTGAGTGGTGGGAAAGAAAAATTGAGCTAACAAACAGAAAGTGTGCATAAAAGGAAATCAAATATGACATACTGATTCAGATTTAACAACCACCAGTCTTCCAGGCGTAAGGAACTGTTGAGAACTGGGCAACTGCATAATTGCTTCGGTTATAGATTCCCTATGTGCCTCAGCTTCTAAAGCCATCTCATAGTACTCTTCAATAGACGGCTCTCCTTTTATGCACCTGACAATAAAAGAATAATGAATTAAGGAAACGGGACGAAAAACTAAAGTTTACTGCACATATGGTTTCAACATTTGTCAGTAGTTCATCTACACATTGCATCATATGTTGCAATACAATAACATTGCACAGGAATGAAGATAAACCTTGCTGCAAGTTTATATATTAAAAGAAACCTACACTTCTACAGTAACCAGATTCATTATTTACGCCTCAGCATTTATCTAACCAAATCCTCTTCATTACTCCTTGAGTGGGCTAAAAAAGCTGCTCCATCCCAATGCTTTTAGTTGCCCCTGGTAAGTACATAGTTGATAGGTGTACTAAACAGCATAAAGTAAAAAGCATCCAGCTGTAGTAATTGATTGCTTGTTTACTTCTTGTATCAATTTGGATTTAGGCTGGCCTTATAGGAAGAGGTGATGTTTCTCCGCTTATCCGTATTTTGATTTAGTCTGTCACCTCTCCACTGTACCAAGAATAAGTTGTTTCAGTCTAGAATTTGCCTACCAAATCATAAATCAAACGTGACCCTCCTAAGTTGGGGAACAGTTTCCTTTAGCTTTCTATTGCAATGAAACTATATTGCTTTCTATTACAAGTTTTACGTCGGAACTGCAACTTCGCATTCAAAACGCTGGTACATATCGCATCAATCAGGTAAATATGAGCAAGCGTCTGTCTCACTCTATTGTCTTTGCAGGCTGACGAAGCATTTGCAGAAGTAGCTTTTCCTTCTCAGGCAAATTCTTTTGTGCATGGAATTCCGCAAAACTTCTCTTAAGCATGTCCTCGACCTATGAGAAAATCCATCAATGATGTATTTAACTTTTGCTATGGGCGCACAAAATAATAGAAGACATCAAAGATATAGTCTGACCATCTCTACTTGAATCCATTTTGAGGAATGCAATTTTAAGAATGTTTTCATAACTAAAACTGATGATCACGTTTTCCTTTCGGGATAATAAAGCGTCCTTGCTGAAAATCCCCAGGTTCTTTTTCACTTTGATTGGACATATCAGAGGCTAGTGCAGATGAAGTGCAATCACCAGTCAATACAAGAACAATGTATCGCTTCAGTGCTGCAGATGGATTTTTCAGTATCACGCCAAGCAAGTGATCATCATCCTATAAAAATTCAGATAGAATAGAGTCTCAGTATGAAAAAGATGCAACTATTGAAACTTTACTTTGCCCTTTTTAGATAATGGTATAACAAATTGAAACAGCTGGGTGGGGCGGAGGAAGCATCATTATCTTCAAAATAATGAGGCCCATTCAAACTTCAAACATGTAGATTATAGTTCGAATGATAGAATGGTAGCCTGTTAAACAAATTAATAGAAACTTCTAAAGTAGTTTGATTAACTTGGCGTGTCAAACTTGTATCTCAGCATTCAAAATGTAGGTGCTGTGTATCTGTCTGAGCGTGTGCACTTTTTTTTTTCCTTGTTGGTGTATTGCATTCACATTTTTACTCTTCTTAATCCTCTGTTCGAGAAAAAACAAATGAGCAAAAAGCTCTAAGGTAGCGAGCACAACTTGAGATCCTACAGAAATCTGGTTCAGATTGAACCAGAGACATGCTAATATCGAAGATTGATTCGATCTTGACATTGATTCCGAGCCAAGTTCATATCAGGTGCTATGTATTCTGAAATCAGGAGATGTTCAGTAATTCTCTTTCGGCTCTGATGCTTGATCATAAGAGGTTTCAAAATTCAACTTAGAACTTACATAACACTTAATTACCTATTTTCTCACATTGATTCCAAGCCAAGTTCATATGAGGTGCTATGTATTCTGAAATCAGAAGATGTTTAGTAACTCTCTTTGGGCTTGGATGCTTGATCGTAAGAGGTTTCAAAATTCAAGTTGAACTTACATAATGCTTAATTTCCTATTTTCTTATATTTCTTTATGCATTATTTCTGAAAGCATGATAAATGAGTGTAGAAAACCTTTAACCATTGAGTGGTGGGAAAGAAAAATTGAGCTAACAAACAGAAAGTGTGCATAAAAGGAAATCAAATATGACATACTGATTCAGATTTAACAACCACCAGTCTTCCAGGCGTAAGGAACTGTTGAGAACTGGGCAACTGCATAATTGCTTCGGTTATAGATTCCCTATGTGCCTCAGCTTCTAAAGCCATCTCATAGTACTCTTCAATAGACGGCTCTCCTTTTATGCACCTGACAATAAAAGAATAATGAATTAAGGAAACGGGACGAAAAACTAAAGTTTACTGCACATATGGTTTCAACATTTGTCAGTAGTTCATCTACACATTGCATCATATGTTGCAATACAATAACATTGCACAGGAATGAAGATAAACCTTGCTGCAAGTTTATATATTAAAAGAAACCTACACTTCTACAGTAACCAGATTCATTATTTACGCCTCAGCATTTATCTAACCAAATCCTCTTCATTACTCCTTGAGTGGGCTAAAAAAGCTGCTCCATCCCAATGCTTTTAGTTGCCCCTGGTAAGTACATAGTTGATAGGTGTACTAAACAGCATAAAGTAAAAAGCATCCAGCTGTAGTAATTGATTGCTTGTTTACTTCTTGTATCAATTTGGATTTAGGCTGGCCTTATAGGAAGAGGTGATGTTTCTCCGCTTATCCGTATTTTGATTTAGTCTGTCACCTCTCCACTGTACCAAGAATAAGTTGTTTCAGTCTAGAATTTGCCTACCAAATCATAAATCAAACGTGACCCTCCTAAGTTGGGGAACAGTTTCCTTTAGCTTTCTATTGCAATGAAACTATATTGCTTTCTATTACAAGTTTTACGTCGGAACTGCAACTTCGCATTCAAAACGCTGGTACATATCGCATCAATCAGGTAAATATGAGCAAGCGTCTGTCTCACTCTATTGTCTTTGCAGGCTGACGAAGCATTTGCAGAAGTAGCTTTTCCTTCTCAGGCAAATTCTTTTGTGCATGGAATTCCGCAAAACTTCTCTTAAGCATGTCCTCGACCTATGAGAAAATCCATCAACGATGTATTTAACTTTTGCTATGGGCGCACGAAAAACGAAATAGAAGACATCAAAGATATAGTCTGACCATCTCTACTTGAATCCATTTTGAGGAATGCAATTTTAAGAATGTTTTCATAACTAAATGTTCAAAGCATAACCTTGATCACACCACGACAGAATAGCATCTCAACTACTTCCTTTACAATAGGAAGAAGCCCAGCATGGTGTACACCAATTCCTCTCCGTAGAAGGCTTTGAATTCCTACAACCTACAAAGCAAATAAAAAAAAATCAAGCACACTAATGAAGTTAATAGCTCATAGGGTTACAGTTCTAACTTTTATGTGCTATTAATCACCTGTGGAAGGTTTCTATCAGATCCTTTAAGGCGTGAAAACGCTTTGTCACAAAAGACACGGATTTCACTTTTCTCCGAACTACTGGTGAGATCTGCGCCAAACATGCTCTCCGCTGCTCTATCACAGCGATTCTTTGAGAAACAAAAGATAACAACCTGCAAAAGGACCACCTAAAAGATCAGAAAAGCTTCTGCCAAATGTGAAATGACATAGTATCCCAGAGAGAGAGAGAGGAGTCCATGAGCAAAATAATTGTTGGATTCAGAATACTAATGAAAGGTAAAAGAAAACAATATAAATAATGAACTAGAGGTCCAAACGAACTAATGTCATGGACTGCATGAAAGGGAAATCTGAAATTTCATCACATACAGGCACAAGGGATTTCTTTAGAAGATTATTCACAAGTGGCATCCAAACTGAGGATTCTGATCTCCTTGGCCCTGAGGAGCTTTGTTGAACTGCTGCTGCTCCTGAATTGGAATTGTGGTGCTTTGGGTACTTTTGATCTTTCCCCCTGCTAGATGTATCTTGATTTCTGCCTTGAGCCCCAGCACGCACTGGAGGAGCTCCCGGTCCTGGTTTTGGACCAGGTTTCCCTCCGAGCTTGTTTGAATTCTTCCTTTTGAAAGCATCTTTTGCTTCTCTAAATCCTTGAGTAAGAAAAGTGTCCCTCTCACATATTTTGAAAGTTTCTCCAGAGTAGAATAAGCAATGCTCAAGAGGAACAGGCCTTTTGTTGGTCCTGGCAACATATAATGAGCACACTAAGATGCAAATTATGGAAGGATTCAAGTATATTCAAAAACTTACACCTAAAAAGGCAAAACTACACAATCAGGCACTGAACTATTTAATTGAAATCAAGCCCCTAAACCCTAATTTTATCGATTGGATCCTCTAAAATATTTAACTTTATGCAATCAGATCTGTTTAAAGTGATTTATTAATTAATGCCCCTCACACCCTCAACATAGCTGAGTTTGTTAATCAAAGCATCTAGATGCATGTCAGTGACTCGCAATCTAGCATTTAGACGCCATCTATACAATTTATTGTAGCGTCCATTAGGGCAAGGCCAATGTATAAAGACCAACTGGTCATTATAGGTGGGTCCCGATGCAGAGGGCATTAGCTAAGGTCAGGCTTCACAATGCCGGGTCCAAATACGTGGGTCCCAGATAAATAAAATAATTCATCCTCATCCAACTCCTCCCGTGACTTCCTCAGTACCTCTCTTCCGTCCCCAATTTCTGTAACTCCTCCACTGACTTCCTCTCTCTCTTCCCTCCCCAATTTCTCTTCTCCAACAATGGATCCACCCCAATCTGGTGAA
>LAPY01004008.1:4917-19871 GCA_000970635.1 Eragrostis tef
CTTGGTTCAGGGCAACGTGCAGAAGCCGGGCGTACTCCTCGTCGCCCGCCGTGTTCTCCTCCAGGTTGATAGATGATGAAGGATTCGGCGGCGGGCTGGGAGGAGGAAGCCCGAAATCTTCCATTGCCGGCGGCGCCGGCGTCGGAGGTGTTCCAAGCTCTGAGTATTCAGGGAGAGCAGGAGATGATGGTGTTTGGTCTGGATCTGCGGAGGAGGAACCAGATCCGTCTGTGAAGTTGAAATCTAGCCACCTAAAGAACTTAGGGTTTGGGTGGTTGGCGCCTCTCTTTTTGCCCATGGTGGAGATGGAGAAGCAAAGGATGAGGACGAGGTCTGCTGCACCTGGACGGTTGGATTTATAGCCAGGCGGACGACGGTTCGAGTAGTCGAAAGGTCAAGAGGAAATGTTTTCTTTAAAGAGTTCACATGAATACTATAAGGTGAAGCGACGCGACGGTGCGGATTCCGTCAGAATTGCCAGAAAGATTCCGATGGAATAGGGACGGTTGGGTCAAAGTCTTTTTCTCGGGAACAAGGATGGAGTAAAACAAGACGCTGAAACAGTCGGTACGCTGAAGATGGAGTGCAATATCTGAATTTTGGGCAGACTACGAACATATCCCTTGTCAATGAAGTGAACTTCCGATGAGTATGCCAAGAGACATGTTCGGGGGCTTATGTCGTAGCCCTACTTTCCAGATATTCCGAAGGCTATTTTAAAGGTTTTTCCGAAGACACATATAACCGCAAGATGGATTAGGAAAGGAATCAGTATTCTTGTCGAACAAGGAAATAGGAGATTGTGTGTAGTTAGGACTTAGATAGGCGGTAACTGGCCTATAAATATTCATGTAACTCCTACGGAAAAACTATCTGGCTCCTTGCGAAACCCTAACGCAAAGGCTGCCGTATTATACACAGAAACACACTAGACGTAGGGTTGTTATCCTTCGGAAGGCCTGAACCAGTATAAACCCTCTATGTGTTCTTAGATTGATCTTATTTATTCATAGGTGACGACACTATTAATATGTTAAGGAGATTGGTAATACACTGACCAAAGTCGCTATGCATTTATCTAGAACTTCGGCTACCAATGCTACCTCACGTGCAAGCCTTTCTCAATCATCGAGATTGATGACACTACAAAGCAAGTTGACTGCTTACATAACAACATCTTCTCAGCAGCGGTTAGCTGGAGTGTATCTTGATCTGGGAGGGATATACGTAATGACAACAATGAATCAGTGTTCCTCTACAGGAAATATTGATGATGCAACAGCCATTGGAGTTCTTGCACATGGCGAATTCCTTGATGCATCACATTCCCATTTGTGTCGTCAGCACCTCGAGGTACCTTCCATAGATGTTTTTAACCGATAACGATTGATGTGTTCAAGGAAAGGTTATCACCGAATGATCGGAGAAATGGCCTGGTATATGAAGAAGAGATGGCAGCTTGTTGCGCCTCTTTCTAGCTATTGTATCAGTGACAGATTACGGGTTCATCTTGGCACTTATCCACTAAAGCAGTATATGAATACAATCACGCATCTGCTTCTATTTCTGAATTTATAAGGACCCGCGGTGTAAGTAATAAAGACTTCTTTTATGCGGCATTAGAACTGTGGTACGACAAAAACCATGTTCCTTCCGTAACCGCTGGTAGTATATTATATGTGCTTTAAAATAATGTGTTCCAAAATGAAGTTACTAACGCTTCAAAATGTCTTCATTCAAAAAAATGCTTCAGAATGTCAAATTTGCAGTGCCCTCTGCATGCACAATCTACAACTTAATCGCTCTTGTGATCTTACTTCACTCCCATGGATAGGGAAAAAAAAAAGATAAATAAGTCAAGGAGAAAACGAAGGCGATCCATGAATGACAGCCTTCCTTCATCAGAATGGCAGCTTATCAATGGTGGCATACGTTTTCCATTTCTTCATTTCTACCGAAGCCCACTGCCATGGCAGGCATGCACGACAACTGCTCCGTTCATTCTTTTTGCCTCTCCACTGATGACTCATGCCTATATGAATGGTGGATCAGTCGTTTGTACGTGCCAGTCTCTTATTTTATCATGTGTTTTTTTTTCTGCTAATATTTCCATAACAATGTGAACCAAACAATGTCAGTATTCTGTACATCATTTTCAGAAGCAGTGCTTTTATACTGTGTTTATGTTTGTGTTTCCCCGTTTCTAAAAAAAAAATGTTTGCGTTTACATGCAAGAGCCAAATAAGAGTTTTTGGTGTGAGCACGCTTTGCGTTAATCCAAACACGGCACCACAAAAACGGCTGCGGCTTCCCTGTCTCCTAGCTGTGTCTCGATCGGTGTCTCCGCACGCCTAGAGGCCATCCGTGCGTTCATTTGAGGAGCCGGGGCCTTCCTAATATTTCTCCCGTGCATAACGCGTCAAAACTAACCGACGCTATCGTTCCTGTGGCCCACAACAAACCATGTTTTTACCTTGATCAATTCTTCTCAGCAGGGGAAAAGCACAACTGCACAAGACAACTCACCAAATCAAATTCTCTAGGAGGAACACAAGTTTGTTGCTGTACTCAGCCATGCAATGAGGCATCGAAGGCTCGCACCATCGTGACCATGGAAGTAGGCGGAAGCATGTGAATACAAAGCTAGTACGTCAAGGCGCAAATCTATGCCTCCTACTCAAGGTCAAAGTCTTGCCATGCAAACCTAGGATTCGATCGAGCCAAGCCACAAGTAAACGTCGAAACTGAAGTCGTTGCCACCCAAAACGAACTCCCGTGACTGGAAGAATCAAGGCTAGGATTCGAACTCTCCACTCCAGAACTTTAGCATGCCGACCCAAATCAATCTTCTAGTGTTGTGCTGAACTTGAACTCCCCACAAACTTGATTGATTTTTCCTGCTGCCGAGCTAGATCAATAGAGATCCCCAGCAAAAGGAGCGATCTCACGCTATGGCAGCATGCGGCTTGATTTTTCTTGTCCGCTTGATTCAACGAAGAGAGAGAGAGAGAGAGAAGAAACAACGAGAGAGATGACGAGATGACGCCGCCGTTGGACGGGAATAAAACTTGAGGGCCCAGCTCTGGAACGGACGCACGGATAGCCTCCACGTGTGCGGGGACACCGATGGAGACACAGCTAAGGAGACAGGAAAGCCGCAGCCGTCACCGAGATGCTCCGTCGGAGGTGCAACAAAAGATGCAATCACAGGCCAAGGACGTGGCAGCCAGCCTGTCCTTTGACATCGCCCACAAAAACACTCTACATAAACAGGTACTAATTAATGAAATAGTTGGTATAAGTGATTTTTTTTTAGATAATGGGGTATAAGTGAATTGTCCTCCATGATTGATTGGGTGGACAAATCTGCGCAATAATCCTCCGTCGAGCACGTCTAGACTTTGCGGCAGGCCCTGGCGTTGTAGCTCTGCCGGCGGGGCGTGGGTTATGCTGTTCAGCCTAGACCATGTGCGAGGGCTGGAGCTCGCGAAGCCGTACGTCCGTGCGGGGCAGCGAAGGGGATCGCCGGCACGCTGCCGACCCGCCCGTCCGCCTAGATCAAACTAGCTAGCGTGCCGCGTTTCTGGATGGCTCTGGCCCCCGTGTTTTGTTTGCGCCTCGCGCTGCCTCGTTGGTTTTCCTTGCCGATCGAGTAGCGGTGGACGAATCCGGCCACTGGCAACAACTGAGGTTGACGAGCATTAGCACTCTACCGTACGTGAGTCATCGTCGATTCTGCCCGGTCGCTGGTTCATGTCACACGTTACTGAAAAGTCACCGGCTGCTTTTGCAACATCAAACTTCTCCCGTCATGCATTGCTTTGCAAAAATAAAAGAAGAACATTCATAACCCACCGGCCGTAGCCGCTACTAAGTATATTGATCTCGAACTTATCCGACCAATGTAACGTGCAAGCCTCTCTCGATCACTAAGACTGCTTGCAAGATCAAGCAAGTTAAAGAGTGCTTACATACAACATCTTCTCCCCATTACCTAGCAAGGCTTTTGTGAAACTCGGAAGGACTATCTGTAATGACAACAGTCCAACAATGACCCCCCACAGGCTACACAGATGACGCAACAGCCATTGGATGCTTAGCACATGGCGGATTCCTTGATGCATCCCATTTCCCTTTGCGGTGTCAGCACCTCAAGGGTAGCTTCAATATATGCATTGCTAACCTATGACCTAAGTGTTCAGGAAATGATGATGACCGAAGGATCGGAGGCCTAGTATATGAAGAAGAGATGGTAGCTTGTTGCACCCTCTTTCTAGCTATCATCTTTAGAACTTTATCAACTACAACAGCATATGAAAACAATCACGCATCTCCTTGGTTTTGTGAATATATAAGGACCTGCCGTGTAAGTATTAAAGACTTCTTCTATTGCGGCATTTGTACTGTGGTACAACAAAACCATGCATGTTCCTTTGGTAAAGGCATATAGTATCTATACTCATGTGCTTTGAAATGTGTTCCCAAATGAAGTTACTAGTGCTTCAGAATGTCTCTATTGACTAATACTGAAACTAATTATTTAGGAAGAAGGCACGTGCCCTCTGCATACACAATCTGCAACTAATCGCTCTGATGATTTAACATCACACAATTGGATAGAAAAAAAAAAGTTCTTCGGATTTGCACGAACGAGCGGGATACGCTGCCCGCGAGGGGAGGGCGACAACTTTCCCACAGGAGCTGTCAAGACCCAGTCGCCGGTGACGAAACTGCAGCCTACGTAGCAGCAAGGATTGTGTGTGGACAGGGATGCTTGCACGGTTTGATACCTTTTCTTCGTCTTCCTGATATCGCTACTACTCAGGTAGAAGACTTCGGACGGTCCCGGCGGTTGTTGCCAGCACTCGCGATCATCGGCCGGACGGATACCGGATCATCGGCACCCACTACGTCGCCGGGCTCCAAATGTACTCGCGTCGCGCGGTGCCGGCCGCCAGCGACAAAAGTGCCGCTGCTGCCGGAAAGTGTGCACGTCCAACACCCGCAAGACCCTCCGTTGAAGACGTGCCGGCGCACCGGTGCCACCATCAAGACTTTGCGGCAGGCCCTGGTATAGCTCGATCTGCCGGGCGCTATGGAACCGCCGCCCTGGCGTCGGTTGAGCTGGACTCATTTTCGGGCACAGCACAACAGAGCCGGCAGATCTTGCTCTTTGGGCTGACTGGAGTAGCGCTGAACGGGCTAATTGCTTCTGCACGGGCTAATTGCGATAGCCTGTTTGGACCAAAAGATCATGCTGAAAGTTCACGCCAGCCCAAGTGAGCGATCCGGTCACTGGCAACAACTGAGGTTCACGAGCATTAGCACTTGCGTACGGTATGTGTGATCATCCTGATGTGAACTAGTGTGCCCGATCTTTCGAAAGGTTATGGTAAACGACGATTTGGTAGAGACTTGACACAAATCGATCTGGCTTTCGAATAACACGATCCGAAACCCCGCAATCGCAGCACCACGTCTCCTATGGTTATCAACCGTGCAAGCACAATTGACCTCGCCTAGAAGGCTAATCTCTGCCTGCGAATCGAAGAACACAAGCAAGAACGAAAGAGAATGCAACACAATTTGTAAAGATGAATGATTAAGCTCACAAGTTGGGGTCTAGTCTCACAAACCGATGAACGGCAAAACTGTCAAAGCACAATAATCTAAGCAAAACCCAAACCCTAATGATATGGCGGCTGCTGTTTATGAAGACTCTAGAGTCGTGCAAAGACCCTTGGACGCACCCCTATTGGGCTCAAACAAGATACAAAGCCCAAAGGCGAAATTACGGCGGCGCAGCACCGAGACAGATTCCGGATATCAAATGGTTTCGACGATTTCCGATGACTCCGGTCTTATTTGGACCTGATACCGGTTCCATTCGAAAGGCGATCAAATTTTATTTCCGTGCATATATAGAACATCCAAAACCGAGCCCGTATGCGACCTGGGCGACCGTTTTAGTGTAGACTGTACCTGGACTCCAAAACGGACTCGAAGTCGACTTGGATTGGGCCTCCAACTTGGCATGGACGCCCTTGCTGACCCTCCCACGCCTCCAAGCACCTCTCCAGCTATCTCCTCACTATCGCCATGGTTTCTAACAATAATTAAATCATTAGGTAGCATTTTATCCTCAAAAACATGTAAAGAAGACATTATTTGGAATGAGCTCACCTGTAAATTCAATCGTCGCATATGAGCTCTAGTGATTGGACCATGCATGTACAGCGGAGGAGTGTTGGTTGTATCCAATGGATTGATGTCGTCATCATCCTTCCCTTGTTAAAAGCCGTCCTCGGTTTGACCGTAGTTGTAGAAGATGTTGGTAACAACCACCAATGCTTCTCTTCGTTAGAGATAATCTGTTTCGTGACAACAAAACTAGAAAAACTGGATGTGATATGGTTAGTGTTATTGTAGCTCTCTAATTGATCATATTGTTGCACAACACATGGTTCCTTTATATCTGAACAAATGTAAACTCTACTAGCAAATGTGCCCGTGCGTTGCCACGGGCTAGCTAGAAAAAGCCCATTTGATATTAGCTTAATAAACTTATTATTACTCATTCAACCGTATTATATATATTTGTTTAAAACTCTATCATGAAGCCTTTATGAAATTACATAGCACCATCAAGTTTTCTATGTAAAGCCTTCAATGTCTACAACTCTTTCAAGGTGTTCCTTTTATCGGTTATAGTTGATCTTAGGATTTTTATCTGAGTCTTTTAATCTCACCTTCACCCAATTGGTTGTTGCTGGCAGCCCACAATAAAAGAAAAAAACAAAAATAGTCATGACTACATACTTAGAGTGTTTTTGAAGATCCAATATTTTTTGGACAAAGACATACCTTTTTTTTAGCAACACAAAGACGTACTTAATGGAAAATGGAATTCAGGTACGAGAACCAACACAATTCATTTATCTTTGCACGATCCGTCAAGTGTGGCTTATGGGTTTTATGGCGCAACCAACAGAAAATTAGCAGCAATTCGGCTCCCACGCAGTGGGCCACCTGGCGCCACTCATCACTGATAAGCAACACATCGGTCTCCTCCACACTCCGAACGTACTCTACGGTGGACGCCATGAAGTCGAGGCTGAGAGGTGTCAAGGGCAGGCCTGCTGTCGTTCGGGGAGCTGGACACGTTCCATTGGCTCTTCCGCTCTCCCATCAGAAGCTTCTGAAATCCTGTATCTCGTGAGTCCATTTGTAATTTGTCCGTGTGTTGCTACAGGAGCCAAGATTAGCCATACATCTATCTTGCATAGCAAAAACTTATCTGAAGACCAACTTTATTTTTTGCTTTAGTAATGTTTCTTAGATATTGTCAATAAAAAAATATACAACACTACTCCATATTGAAAAGGAAAAATTATAATAGATAAGCAGAATATATTAATTAAATTGCCCATTATTCATTGATAACGGTTGCGCCCGTTCATCTGCACGAATCTTGTAGGAATCCTGACCCTATGCTTAAGGTGGGGAGCTCCGGCTATGCTAAGCAAATCCGCATTGATATTTTCATTGATATCAGTCACTATTGTTGACCCTCATTCATAAGAACATATACAAATGTCTGATGACTCTATAGTAGTTAAACCAGACAAATGACTATTCACCCAGATAATTGAACCAAAAAAAATCGTTACAAATAATTGAAACTGGAGCTATCCTCATAATAAAGGGGAAAACGTAATGAATAAGTGATTGTTGTTACCAAGATTTGATGAAATTTCTCTGATCCTCTTGTTCTGCCCTCTCCACCCTCTGGTTCCTCCATCTCGCTTTCCTACTTGGTTCATTATTTGGTTGTAGTCTACATAACACTGACTGTTTGATTGTATTTATTCGGTGCAAAGGTTTAGAATATTGCTTAATATAAATCTTGCAAGGCTGATGAAAATTATAAACCATGGCAGAGATCCATCAGTTCCATAGAAAAGTAATAATGGCAACCTTTGATGCATTTCACTTTACTGGAATCAACCTACGAAACTGATCCGGAATAAACCACTGATATCTTTTAAATTTACCATGGATGCATTTTAATTTACTGGAACCCACTTATGAGACTGATCGATTTAAGGAATAACCAAATGAGACACACCGCACAAGTAATGTATTTGTAATTCATTCCAACCTCTACAGATTGGGGCGAGCCTTGATATGAAACATTGTGCTATAGCACATTCCTAGCTACCATATATTTTGTTGCAGTACATGTAAATCATTTAGCTCAGCAAAATTCCTAGCTTTAATTTGAGGTGTAATTGCAGCACAAGAATTGTTCCAAATTGTTCAGAAGAACTAATCAAATTCAGGAAAAAACAATAACATTGATTTGTCACTATAACATTGTTACAGCAATTGAATGCGGGTGATTTGTGGTGCGGCAGAGCAGAATAGAAAAAAAAAAAATCTAGTATGCGGACTGGCAAGATCCTAGCTGGACATGAACACCAACGCTGAGTACTCACACTATCGCGCCCACGAACGTCCATATCAGGCTCGAGAGTCCAGACGGAGGCTCTGTCGACCGCAACCTGGCCTGTCGCCAGTTCTTGCGCCACCTTGGATGGGAGACCTCGAGGAGGCCACTCGTCATCAACGGGATCGAGCTGTGGAGGCTGCGCACAAGAGGATGCCCTTCGATCGAGATCCACCTCACTGTCATCCCAATCGGCGACGGATGTGGTTGCGCCGGCTGGTCAAAGAACATCACCTTCTCTGCCTCGGCCGTCTCCTCGGTTATTGATATCGGCAGCAGGCTCGACCAGGCCAGGCCGCCTCATGGAGACGATGGGGGAGGAGCAGGAAGATGAGGCACCGAAGTCGAGCTATGGCGGCGTGGGCCGGAGTCTCCGAGTCGGGCACTCTAGCTGCGGCGAGAAGCAGGCGGAGGGAGAAGTGTGTGGGGTGGGCGGCGGCGGCGTGCGTGAAGAGGTGAGGCGGAGCGGTCACGAAGCGCACGGACGTCGGACTCGTCAGAGGGGCCCACATGTCGGCACGTGAGATGTACTGAGGGAGCCGGGACCTTTTTTTCCATCGGGGCCGGGCGGCGTTCGTGTGTTTTAGCGAGGCCCCACCTGTCGACACTAAAATTTGGCTGTGTCAGACGCGTGACGCAGTCACATGAACCCACAACACAAATAATAAAGAGTAAATATACACCATAAACACGTCATTATGATCATATTTTTCTATGGCATAAAAATTGTGTTTTGACAACAAACACAGTTTAGATTTAAAAAATATTCAGTATATGGATTTCTTTTCTCTTTTGGAAACTCGGCATGTCCTGTATTTGTACTTCTTCCCGGGAAGCAGGTTATGAAATCGTGACTATCAATAGCTTCCTTTTTATTTCTAGCGTACAAACAGAAATTGGATGTTCGGCTATTTCCCTTCCTATATTTTTTCTTTCTTTTACTTGCGCACAAAATAGAAGGTTCAGAAATCAAATCCTTGTGCACTATAGGATAGAACAGAACTAAACTGAAAACCAACCTCAGGAAAACACAAAGATGTCCTGACGCGCTAGGAAAATCAGGATCGACTCCACAACTTGTACCCACACAAGGATAAACGTCGGAAACTCAACCAGCAACGCGACTAACAAGGGACACAAACTCAACAAAGCAACTTGAATACAAAATTTGTAGCGGCACAAAGGGGATATAGGACAACGGAAGATGAACTAGTAAATATTTTTGTAGGACAATTTTTTGGACTCTAGGATAGAACGAATCAATCAAATAAACAAAGATAAGGGTGAACCTAACGGGATACCTGAAGCTCTGATACCACTTGATGTGAACTAGGGTGCCCGATCTTCCGAAAGGTTATGGTAAACGACGATTTGGTGAAGACTTGACACAAATCGATCCGGTTTCCGAACAACACAATCCGAAACCCTGCAATCGCAGCACCACATCTCTTATGGTTATCAACCGTGCAAACATAATTGACCTCGCTCAGAAGGCTAATCCCTGTCTGCGAATCGAAGAACACAAACAAGAGCGAAAGAGAATGCAACACAATTTGCAAAGATAAATAATTAAGCTCACAAGTTGGGGTCTCACAAACCGATAAACAGCGAAACTGTCAAAGCAGAGTAATCTAAGCAAAACCTAAACCCTAATGATGCGGCGGCTGCCCCTATTGGGCTCAAACAAGATACAAAACCCAAAGGCCAAATTACGGCGGCGCAGCACCGAGACAGATTCTAGAAATCAAATTGTTTCGACGATTCCTGATGACTCTGGCCTTATTTGGACCTGATACCGGATCCATTGGAAAGGTGATCAAATTTTCTTTCCGTGCATATATCGAACATCCAAAACCGAGTTCGTATGTGACCTGAGCAACCGTTTTAGTACAGACTGCACCTGGACTCCGAAACGGACTCGAAGTCGACTTGGATTGGGCCTTCAACTTGGCATGGACGCCCTTGCTGGCCCAGTTCCTAACAATAATTAAATCATTAGGTAGCATTTTATCCTAAAAAACATATAAAGAAGACATTATTTAGAATGAGCTCACCTGTAAATTCAATCGTCGCGCATGAGCTCTGGTGATTGGACCATGCATGTGCAGCAGAGGAGCGTTGGTTGTATCCGATGGATTGATGTCCTCGTCACATCCATTCTGCCTAGTTGCTGGTTCAAGTCACACGTTACTGAAAAGTCACCGGCTGCTTTTGCAACCCCAATCTTCTTCCGTCATGCGTTGCTCTAGTGCTCTACAAACATAAAAGAAGAGTTGTAACCCACTGGTCGTAGCCGCTATGCATAGTGATCTAGAACTTATCCGACCAATGTAACGTGCAAGCCTCTCTCGATCACTAAGACTGCTTGCACGATCAAGCAAGTTGACTGCTTACACACATCACCTTCTCCGCGTCGGCTGATCCGGAAGGACTATCCGTAACGACAACACTGCAACATTGTTTCCGTACTGGCTGAACGGAAGGACCAACAGCCATCTGATGTAGTGCACATGGCCAATTCCTTGATGCATCACATTCCCATTTGTGTTCTCAGCACCTCGAGGTAGCTTCCATACACACTGTTAACCTATGGCCATTGCAGTATTCAGGAAATGGTGACAACTGAAAGATGGGAGGCCTATAGTATATGAACAAGATATGGTAGCTTGTTGCACCCTCTTTCTAGCTATTGTATCAGTGAATTAAAGATTGCAGGTTGATCTTTGGTAGTTTGGTCCTCTGCAGCAAAATATGAAAACAATCACGCATTTGCTTGTTTTTTTTTTTTGAATTTATAAGGACCTGCCGTGTCAGTAATAAAGACTTCTTTTATTGCGGCATTAGTTCTGTGGTACGACAAAACCATGTTCCTTCGATAAACTCATGTTCTTTAAAATGTGTTTTCAAATGAAGTTTTTTTTTTTTGAGGTGTTTTCAAATGAAGTTACTAATGCTTCAGAATGTCTCTATTGAGTACTACTACTGAAACTAATTATTTAGGAAGAAGGCACGCGCACTCAGCATACACGGCCGGTCTGCAACTAATTGCTCTGATGATCTACACTCTAATCGTCCTATGCATACTGGATACGCTACCGGATCATCAGCACCCAATACGACGTCGCCGGGCTCGATCCAAATGTACTCGCGTCGCGCGGTGGCAGCCGCCAGCGGCAAAAGTGCCGCTGCTGCCGGAAAGTATGCACGTCCAACACCCGCAAGACCCTCCGTAGAAGACGTGCCGGCGCGCCGGTGCCACCATCAAGACTTTGCGGCAGACCCTGGTATAGTTCTGCCGGGCGCTATGGAACCGCACGAGCTGGACTCGTTTTCGGGCACAGCACAGCAGAGACGGCGGATGGATCTTGCTCTTTGGGCGAGTGGAGTAGCGCTGCACGGGCTAATTGCGATTGCCTGTTTGGACCAAAAGAGCATGCTGAAAGTTCACGCCAGCCCAAGGGAGCGATCGCGGCAATGGTTCAGCACAGATCACGGACCCTTTTCAACGGATCAAACTAGCTTGTGGGGGTCGACAACTGAGATTGACGAGCGTCAGCCGGCACCTGCGGAGCGTGCGATCGTCCATTCTACCTGGTCGCTGGTCCAACACACGTGCTGAAAAGTCAACGTCTTTTTTAATTTTGCACATTACTAATATGTAAATGGGCATCAAACTTCTCCCCTCATGCGCGCGTTTCTCTGCAAACATAAAAGAAGATTCGTAACCCACTAGCCCCAGTCGCTATGTATTTTTCTAGAACTTCGGCTGTCAATGTCACGTCACGTGCAAACCATTCTTTGAACATTAAGGGGTGTTCGTTTTCCCCCTCTAAATTTTAGACCCTCTAAAATTAAAGAGAATCTTGTCATTTAGGAGTACTAAATAAAGTCTAATTACAAAACCTTTTTATAGATGAACATAAATTTACAAGATGAATCTAATGAGCCTAATTAATCTATGTTTTGGTACAGTGATGCTACAGTAACTATCTTCTAATTATGGCTTAATTACCCTTATTAGATTCCTCACGAATTAGACTTGGGGTTCTGCAGTTAGTTTTATAATTTGACATTATTTAATACTACTAAATGACAAGATTCTCTTTTGTAATTTAGACCCCTGAAAACGAACACCCCCTAAGACTGATTACACCATAAAACAAGTTGACTGCTCACATAACAGTCAACGCCACGTCACGTGCAAGCCTCCATCGATCACCAAGACTGAGACTATCCGCACTGGTGGACATCTATTTCCAACCTCTAAAAAGAATATTCTGTCCTAGTCAGATGGATTCTCATCTCTATATCTCCTTTTCCCGCAGCGGTCAACCTCTATATCTCAACCTCTATACCAACTCAATTATATTTTATTATCTCTCTCTCGAACTCTCTCATCCACCACCGCCGGCCACCCTCCTCCCTCCCCTCGCGAGCCGCCACCCCTCCACCGACGGCGCCGCACCCCGCCGCTCGCTCCGTCCCCCATCTCGCTCCCTCCCCCATCTCGCTCCCGCTGCTGCTGCTCCTCCTCCTCCTGGCCCCGCCACCCGCCACGCCGCAGCCGACGAGTACCCTGCGCGAGGCTCGCCGGGAACTCCCTCTCCGGCCAGATCCCCGCCTCCCGCGCCGCAGCTTGACGAGGTGGTGGTGGAGGACGACTTGGCGACGGCGGCCAGGTGTGCGGGCCCCGCCATGGCGGGCAGCTCGTGAGCCTCGCCGCATCGAGCCCCTCCTCCCTCCCCCTGCCGGCTCGCTGACATGCGGTGCAGCGTCGTGGAGGCCCGCGCGTGGACCCATCGCGGCTGCCTCCCCTCGCCCTCCTGCTTCTCCTCGTCCCGCTCCCCGCCGTGCAGCCACGGTCGAGGCCGGGCTGCTGGAGCGGCCCGCTGCGCCGCTCGCGAGGCTCTGAGGAG
Organism: Eragrostis tef; assembly: GCA_000970635.1. Lineage (NCBI taxonomy): Eukaryota > Viridiplantae > Streptophyta > Magnoliopsida > Poales > Poaceae > Eragrostis > Eragrostis tef. The sequence goes on from LAPY01004008.1 coordinate 18,343, forward strand.
CTTACCAAGTACTTCGCCGTCAGTGACTCCTGCGGCCGTGTCTTGGTCTTCTCCGCCGCGGGGGACGCGCTGCTCAAGCTCGAGGCTGGCACCTCCGGCGAGTCCCAGGTGACCACGCTCCTCGCGTGCCTCTCGCCGCGCTGCACCGACCTGGTGGGCTCGTTCACGCCGGCGATGCGGTAGTACGATGACGAGGTGCTGCGGTTGGTTATGCGGAGCGGGTGGTGATTTGCATCGATTTGTTCTTGGTGGATCGATTTCCCCTCCCCTTTTGCGTCGATTTGCATCGATTTATTCTTTGTGGATCGATTCGATTTGTTCTTGGTGGCTCGATTTGCATCGATTTAATCTCGATTTATGCTTGATTTGTTCTTGGTGGCTTGGTGGCTCGATTCGATTTTGAGGGTGCGGCAGCAGAGGAGGCGCGAAGCAGTTGGTGTCCGCCATCTCTGCGTCGGAGGTGGGCCCGCGTCAGGCATAGCGGGAGCTCGCTATCCCGCCAGGTTTGACGTTCACGGGAGCGACCGCTACCGTAGCGGTCGCTTTAGCGTCCGCCGCCGCGACTCGGTTTTACGCTATCCCGACCTGGAGGTCGGGGATAGCGGCACCGCTGCAGATAGTCTGATTACCCTATGTAGCAAGTTGACTGCTTACATAACAGCATCTTCTCAGCTGCGGTTAGCTAGGATGTACTCTGAAGTGGAAGGACTATCTGTATTGACAGCAGTGCAACAATGTGACCTTACTAGGCGCACAGATGCAACAACAACCGCTGGGTGTATTGCCCATGGCGAATTCCTTGATGCATCACATCCCCATTCTGTGTCGTCAACACACCTCGAGGTAGCTTCCATAGATATTTTTAACCGGTGACCACTGATGTGTTCAAGGCAAGGTGATCACCGAAAGATGATCTAGCATATGAATAAGAGATGGTAGCTTGGTGAACCTTCTTTCTAGCTATTGTATCACTGACAGATTACAGGTTTATCTTGGCTTTGTCCGCTACAGCAGCACGTGAAACAATCACGCATCTGCTTGGTTTTGTGAATTTTACAAGGACCTGCCGTGTAAGTAATAAAGATTTCTTTTAAATGCAGCATTAGTATTGTGGTACAACAAAACCATGTTCTTTCGGCAAAGGTAGGTAGTATCTACTCATGTGCTTCAAAATCTGTTCCCAGCTGAAGTTACTAATGCTTCAGAATGTCTCTTTTGACCTACTGAAACTAATTATTTAGGACACGTCGAACACCGGCACAATAAACACTCCGTCGAGCTTTCGCCCCCCATTCGCCCCCCAAAAAGAAGAAAACAACTCAATCGAGCACGTCTAGACTTTTCGGCCTGCCCTCTGTTTTCTGCGGGAGCACCTAACTGTACCGCGTGCTACAGAAAGCTGCGATGTAGCGCGGCCCACGGAGGCCCACGGCGCGCGGCGGCAGCTTCCTCGGCGGCGGCGGCGGTGGCAGCTTCTCCCTCACGGCGGCGCGAAGTTCCGGCCGCCCAGAACCATTGTTCTGGCCGCC